>VZRN01004878.1:478611-510967 GCA_013397935.1 Dasyornis broadbenti | reverse complement strand
AAAAAAAAAAGCAAAGACAAAAAGTGATTCATGCAATTTGCACAATTCACTATCACTCAAGGAAATCAGTGCTATACACCTTTTAGTGCACGTTCATATAGACATGCCACTCACACTCACAGGTTTTAAAACTTTATTAAGTATGCACATGAATTTAGGGTTATCTGACTAACATTTTGTTTCACTGAGATTTAAAAATGTTACCTCACAAAATTAGTTTTTATGGGAATCATAATTAGAGTCATAGTAAGAATGTGAAAGAGCAAATTGTTCTGTTCATTAGAAAGTCTGTCTGCAGAATTCTAATTTCACAATATTTATTGGCAGTGGTGGTGTAAGTATTGTGTGCAGCATAAGGAGCTCAGCTTGACTGTTCAAATCCCAGATGGAACTTGGGCTGCTGGTGGTTTAAAAAGTCTATATTTGAATTTCAAATTCCTGCAAATGTTGGTGCAGAAGAATAATCATGGAACAGGAAGAAATCAGAAAGCTGGAAAAGTAGAACTGATCTGAATATATTACCTTCCACTTCAGATGACGTTTTCTTGACACTGCCAATGGCTGACTAACAGCTTGAAATGTCAGATGAAGCACAATATGGCTTCTATACCCTAGGACAGGATGCTAATCAGGCAAGTTATTAGACAGTTCTTCAGTGCATATTAAGTCACATTTAGACATGAAATATCATTTTTTATGTCAACACCTACAAAAATCTTTAATAACGTTTTCATGGGCATTTAAAAAGAAGGAATTGATGCAACAGATTTCTTGAATACGGCTACACTTGCACTGTCTTTAGTTGTTCTTCAGCTGGCTGGCTGTGTTACCTTTCAGTTTCAAAGCTTTAGGAGATATAAGCATTTGAAACTCTCTACTAGGGTGTAAAGGTTATCAGTTTACAGAAAACATCATACCTGCTACTATGCACAGTAGGAAATAAACTCTGCAAAATGGATTTCAGAGAAATTTTGAAAGAAAAAATGAAAACATATGGTATTTTGCTGTAGTTCTTTTAATGCATAAAACAAAAAGCAAAAGTGACTCTTCCTCTTATGTTATCTTTTGAGAAAGTGGAAGGAAGAAATACACATCCAGTTTTGTTGAATGAAAAAATACCACTCCATGTATTGTTACAGTGGCTCTGTGTGTCTGTTGGCCTTTGTGTCAGAGCAAATGCTGAATGTTTTGTCTGAGGTTAACACTATTAGTAAAGGTAGACTGCAAAATACACAAAAGAGGATTGAAAAGTCCTTGAAAAAATAAACACACAGAGAGAGAAAGAGTGAAAGAAGAAAGGGAGAGTTTTGTAATGGGCAGGAAGAATGAATGAGCAAATGAGCATTATGAATATATTTAAGGAAAAACAGAATAAAAGGGGAGGACCTGATAAGAAGACAGGAAATTACAAATTAAATAGAAATATAAAGATAAGGGAAAACAGTTCTTACACACCTGGAAACAAGTAATGGTTCGTAGAATCCTTAAAAAAATGTAATGCAAAATTATCAATGGAATCTCATTGTAGACCAGGGCATATAAGACTTTAAGTTAGCCTTTACTTTGACATGCTTACTATCCACCCTGGCATAAAATATACAAAAAAAATCCTAAAATGTGCTGCCTGTCATGTGTAATCTCCTATATTTTTGAAAACCTGTTCCCATAGCAACATTGCTATTGCATTGTAGCCTAGGTACGTAAGTATAGCAAATTGAATTTACATTTGTATGTGTGCACATACTTTTTCTTGCCTGAACAAACACACACACAACTGTGTGGGTACTCAAATGGCATAGTGTATGTTTTGGAGCCCATGACACTTGGTTGGGACCCAGATACAAATGTATATTAGAAATTCATGAAAAAATACATTTCAATAATACCACAGACCCTGAGGCTAGAAAACCTAAAAACTATAGATAAGTTCATAATTAGCTCTATATTTTTAAAGGTTTCAAAACACATTTTTGAAAAGAAGAAACATTCTGTGGAAGTAGATTATTAATTGTAAACTGAAATTCTGTCTGTTCTAAAGATTTACATTGAAGTTGTGTATGTATGTTATATCTTGAATTAGGAATCTTGTGATAACCCAGTTGCAACTTTGTACAGTTCTGCACACTGGATTGCTTTAATGCAGAACTGCTCTGCTCTGTGATCACACCTTGTAAACATTCTAATAGTGCTTTTTTCTAATCAGCATTCTCTCTTTGGTGGATATAGAAACCTTTGTCATTTTACCTAGCTAAGAGAGTTGAATTGGGTATTTGAAAAGGTAATTAGAGTGATTGGGTTATGGAGCCAGAATTCTAATGAGAGGTTTCGGTGCTACTGAGAATGCAAAGTGTGTTTGACAATTCCTAGTCCAAATGCTGGGATTCAAAACTGACAAGTGAGAAAGTACTAAAATAAAAGAGACAGTAATCTTCAAGGACAAAACCAATTTTTATACCAGCTCTATTCCTTCATTTATTAGTGGGAAATATGATGGTAATGTGCAGTAGTAGGAAGTGTGGTGTGCTGTAGCCATCTCATATTTGAATTCACTTGAATATAGTGCAGCTGTATTTCTACATCTTTTTCCAGCCTTTTCAAAAAGCTACTGAGTGTTTTCATGGAAGCAGAGCAGTTGCCCAGGAATTCTCTCTCAGTTTTACTATGCAGAACAGACAGTTGTTTTTCAGCAGCTGCAGTAGAATAAGTGCATTATCTTCTTACAGGAGTAATTGGCTAATTATTAATGTACCTTTGAGGTGCTCTTACATAACATCTTGGGATGCTTTAAATATTCCATACTGCCCACAGAACTTTGAAATATGCTACGTATTACATTTGTACGTGGATAGCATGAAATTACAAAATCATGGAATGTGTGAATTTATGAAGTCTTAGCGCTTTCTGGTACTAATCAGTGCTGATTTATGATTGATAGCAGTCATGTTAATAAACATTTAGCAGATTAAGGGGCTCCCTGATTAGTACTCCTCCTACTCTTTTTCCATCATCGGTATTGTTTAAGGAACTGCCCTGCCATAAAGAAAACTGGTGATACAGGAAAAAACTCCTTTGCTTCAAGCTGTGGATGATGTGCTGACATTCTTTGGGTATGTACAAGGCAAGAGTGTTGGGCTTGAAGATTTGCTGAGGAGAACACAACTCCTGTGGTAATTATGGAATCAGCTGGGTGTAAGGCTTTTTCTTTCCTTGTAACAAAACATTTTAACAGACTTTTAAACAACTGGAACCTGATAGACTTAAAAACACCAAATTACATAAACAGCTGCCACAGACAGTTTAGGTGTATGTGGTGTAGCTTCATTGCTAATGGAATGTAGAGGAATATTTCCTGACTCTTTCCTGGTTTTCATTATTTTGGCATGTTTCCTGAAATGCAGTTTTAGACTTCAGCTTTAGTGCCAACCATAATAGCTGCTGATGTAATATTCCTCTGTAATTTAGTGCTTTTCTTCAAATTAGGGAGATAATAACTTTTTAATGAATTCTCCCTTTTTAGAAACAATTGCTTGATCCAAAAGGATTCTGTAATGGTATTTCACTGTATATATAAATTATTTTTTTTCAGACATTGACAAAGAAAGATAAAACATAAGATGAAACATATCAGAAACATGAATAAAGGAAGAGAAACTCATTGATGTTTGCAACTCATTGCAAAACCTTTTCAAGGTAATTTATCAGCTTTTCTAAAAAATATGTTATTGTCAACTAGATTCGTAAATCTGACATTTTTAGTTATTGCAGCTGGGTCGCAGACTGAAATATTTGAGGAACTACTATTCTAAATATTATCCTAGAGTTTTGAAAAGTTAATTAGATTTAAAAGCATGGTGAGTTTGAAATCTGCTTCTGTCTAGTGCCTTATTTAAAAGACAAAAAATATATGGTTGGCAGATTTTATTGAAGTGTGCTGCAGAAAATAGTGGATATGTGTAGAATTGCTCTCATCTTTGTAGAATCTTTTTTGACCTAACATTAAGCTGAGCACCCAACATTTAGGAGACTCCGTAAAGCACCCGATATGAATAAACATTGGCAATTTTTAAAAGTCATTCTAAATCCAAGCACATCATGAGCTTTTTGGTAATTAAAATGTATACAGAGTATTTGTACTATTAAACACAAAGTTAGAAGAACCTTCCAGACACTGTGACTGAGTTACCTGCTGTTTGCCACTCTCTATGCAATATGGTTTAGACTGTAATTGTCTCTTAACAGATATGTAGCGGTGGTTCAGGAAAAACCTGCTACAGGAAGTGAGGTTTTCTTAACCTACCAAAGTCTGAACTCTTTCTAACTGCATGAGGCAGTTTGCTACATAAATTATTAGAAATAAATTACCTGGTCCTCTGAATAATTTACTCTAAGAATACAGAATAAACAAGTACATGTAAGTTGATTCTAGCAGTTCTTCAAGATATACTTGTATGTCTGAAGCAACATTTCCATAGAAATCTCTTTAATTGCCCTACACTAAGGGAGTCTGCCCAACTATGGTGGGAAAAAGTTACACCAGAGAGCATGAATAGTGCAGTATTGAGTATAACTTGTGGTTACACTTCAGCATTTTCCAGTCCTCAGTTTATAGGCATATTAACATTTCAAACTGCATAGGTTTTTGAATGTAGCAATACTTGATTGATTGAAAATATACCAAGTCTCTA
This sequence comes from Dasyornis broadbenti, assembly GCA_013397935.1. Taxonomy (NCBI): domain Eukaryota; kingdom Metazoa; phylum Chordata; class Aves; order Passeriformes; family Dasyornithidae; genus Dasyornis; species Dasyornis broadbenti. The sequence continues at coordinate 506,282 of VZRN01004878.1, read as the reverse complement.
AACCACAGCATATTGGAGTGAAAACCAGGCCTAGTAATCTAAGTGGTGAATTCCCAGAACCAGATGATATGTGCAACATTAGCTGAGAGATTTTATTATTGCTTTTTTTTTCTTTTAATCAGCTAATGATGAAAGTATAAATGGTAGCATATGTAATAATGATAAATGCAGTAATAACTGATACAGAGCTGCAAAACAGCGTTTCTCATGCCAACTTCATATGTAAATTTGCAAAAATCACTTATCTCTGCACCCCTACGTTGCTTAATCCAGCTGTGTATGTTGACAATGGAACTTGAGTGTCATAAGACTGACAGAAGGTGAAAAGTGAACAAACATTTTTCTTTGAAGAATAAAAGTGGAAAGGACTTTCTGCTCACTCCAAAGGGAACAGGATGATATCCAGAGTTTGGGTACTATTATTAAAGTGCTAAATAGAGGGGAAGCCATACAAGGAGCAGTTGAGGTCACTTAGTTTGTTCAGCCTGGAGAAGAGACTGAGGGTAGAGCTCATCGTGGCCTGCAGCTTCCTCAGGAGGGGTAGTGGAGAGGCAGAACCTATTTCTGCTTGCTGTGACAGGACCCAAGGGGATGGCTGGAGCTGTGCCGGGGGGAATTAGGTCAGATATCAGGAAAAGGTTCTTCATCCACAGCATGCTTGAGCACTGATACCTGCTCCCCAGGGATGCAGTTGCAGCACCAAGCCTGACAGAACTTAAGGAGTGTTTGGACAAGGCTCTCAGGCACAGGGTGGGATTCTTGGGCTGTCCTGTGCTGGGCCAGTAGTTGGACTCAATGATCCTTGTGGGTCCCTTCCAACGTAGGGTATCCTATGGTTTTATTTTCATTTACAATTTCCTGCATGAAAAACCTGTCACCTGAATCACCTACTTTCCTTTCTAGCTGCATTAACCTCTTCAGAACTTTGGTTTATTGGAAAGCAAGTTGCACAGATTCAGATCAGATGGGTTGAGATGTTTATCTTGTATTGTATAACAATATTAGCTTTCTAAAAGAAAGAAGAAATCCTAATGGATTCTAGAGTTGCATATCTAAGGGTTAGCAGATATCTGCAGGGAGGTTCCTGCATCAATTCAGCCCTGATCTGACAAGCATGTGTTGCTATGGCAATGAAGACTTTTGAGTGTGAACATGCTATGGCAATAAAGACTTTTCAGCTGGGTGACAAAGATGAAGCTTAATTTTTAAATTAATTTTATTTTAAATTTAAAGAAAAATTTTTATCATCAGTCAGCCTTAGAAGCCCTATGTAAACTTCTAGAGTAAATTAGAATGTTACTTACAACTTTATAACTTTGTTGTCTATTCTGTATCTAGTGTGCTTGAGAAGCATGTTCATTCTAACAGAGAAAATGGAACATACAGCTTTCCTGGTTTAGCTTCCAGCTGCAGAAGACAATAGTAGCACTTAAATATAGAAAATAATTTTTAAAGCAAAGTAACAAACAGCAATCTGAGTAAATACATCATTGCCTCTGTATTCAACTCATCTTCAACAATGCATTAGCTCTGCCAGATTATCTTCTATCTGGTAGTTATGTAAGGAAAATTAGTCCGTTTGAAAAGGAATACCTTAGTTTCCATGGAGCTCCTCTAGTCTTCATGGGCATGTTTGTAGGTTAGAACTGTACTGTGGGTAGAAAAAGCACTGAAATAAATGGAATACAGAAAGGCGAAGTAAAAAGCTATTGAGGAAGAAAGAAATTACACAGTAAAGAATAATTAACATTAGGCACTTCACAGGTAAATACTTCTACAAGTTATCAGATCACCCTGACAGGTCCATAAATATTTTTCTCTTCTTAACATCTCTGGGTTTTAAAGAGTAAAAAATATTGCTTCTTATTAGCAACATAGAAATAAAACATCAGGAATTCCTGTAATTTCTGGTTTGTAGATTTGTGTTTTGTTGGTGCTATACCACGCCCCATTATTTCTGGACTTGCCATCATGTGTAGGTTAAGAAAGTTTCCATAAGATCATGGACTCATACACCTTGTTCTAAAAATTCTGACTTAAAGAATATGAGTAAATAAAATGGATCTTAAAATCTAATCTAAACTTACTCTCTTTCATCTTGAAGCCATTCCCCCTTGTCCTTGGGCTAAGCATCTCAGTGAATGAGACACCACTTTCCCTCCCTCACAAAATCCCAAGTATCCACAAATACTGGGAATATAAAACTGAGAGTAAGCTTGATTAAAAAACAAAAAAAAAGTCAAAAATCTTACCTCTAGCAGAGAATCACCATTTTTATAGAGGATTATGCAAAGCAGCAGTATTTTCATTATCTCTGCAGATTGCAAGGTGCCAGTTCTTGGTGCTCAGTGGTCTTTGTCAAAAGGCAATTGTGTCTGACTGGACATTCCAGTGGATTGACTGTCTCAGCCAGCATCATGCACCCAGCTGTGTTTGAACTGTTTGAGTGTCCCCTGTAAATCTAATTATAAATATAAACAATATCATCAAGGGCTCAGTAAGAGGGTAATTGCTAGTTTTGGAAACATCTCTAATGAAACCCTGCCATTCTACAACTGCAGTTAAAAGTCACAAGCTCTTTTTAAAGCATCTTATAATAAGTATCTGGACGAAATGTAGTTTTTCCAGGCGGAAGGTCTGCAGATTACCAGAAACACAGAATTCAGTAATCAATTAGAAGATGTGCTTTCTTCCATAGTTGGCTTTTCAGTGCAAGTCCAACTTAGCAGATTGATGGTAAAGCCAAGCAGAGTTTCTAATGCAGTAACTCAGATTTGAATTCTCCCTAAAAGGAGAACTGCATAAACACACAAATTTAGAATCAATTGTGACCACTTCAAAATGCAGTCTTTGGTCAAGGGTGTAACTACTGTCTGTCCAAGCAGCTAGCCCTGATGCTTTTGCTGCTCTAGAATCATGCAGACACCCCGCCATTGTCCCTTTTCTGGCCATGCAGTGTTAGGATTCAAACATGGCATGGCTAGAACCAGGGGCAGGGACACCTTCCACTAGACCAGGTGCTCTGAGCTCTGTTCAGCTTGGCCTTGAACATTTCCAGGAATGGGGAATCCACAACATCTCTGGGTAAACTGTGCCAGGGCCTCACCACCCTCACAATAAAGAATTTCTTAACATCTAATCTAAACCTCCTGCCTTTCAGTTTAAAGCCATTCCCCCTTGTCCTGTCACTTCATGCCCTTGTGAAAATCCACCCTGTATCTTTCTAGTAGGCCCCTTTAGGTACTGAAAGGCTGCAATTAGGTCACCCTGGAGCCTTCTCTGTATAGTACATCAAAAATTAATATGAATAACAACTAGTTGGAACAATCAGGAAAACATGGCTGTAATAATGCTGCTGTGTGAAGCAATCTATTTCATATATGAAGATGATCATTTGTTACTGCTTTTCTGAGAGACAGGTATGCTATTGAAAGCTCCGCACTGCATTCCTGCCCCTATACTTAAGACAAACACAGTGATAAAAATCTAAGTCCTTCTTACCACCTCAAGACTCACTCCTTCTGTAGTGCTTTCTTCAACTCTCTTCATCAGAATTAGAGATTTTGCAATTCCAGTTGTAACAGCCAGCTTTAACACAAAGAAACCTCATGTCTGTTTTTTAAACTTTAATTGCATTTTCTACATTGGTCCTTCCCTTCTCATTTTTGCTTGTCTTTCAAATATATAAGCCCTTCATGCTCTTCATTATCTCTCCTGTTTTATATGAACTGTAACACAACAGTACTTGTTTGTCTACAAAAGATGAATGTCTTTAAATCAACTGTAGCAGAATTGTCATACATCTTTGGGAATCCTGAATAATAACTGACAACTGCAAGCTAGGTTTGGAACTTGCAAAGGGAGGTGGTTCATCATGTTTCAGTAAAACTTTGCATCTCAAATTTAAAGAGAAGAGGAAGTGGGAGTAAAGACAGGTTTGCATCAAGAATGTAGCACTGTATTCAGCCTTGAAATAACCCTGTAAAATAAGAGTGCTTAGGAGGTAAAAACTGGAACAAGTGATTGAATATATAAATAAAGAGTAAGTAGAATTTTTGAGTGATTCAGTACCTTCTTCTGTTCTGAAGTTTGCCCACCCACTCCTACATACCACCTCCTGTGGTGCAGGACATTTTTATGTAATGTGGGAGTTTAGCATACAAATTCCTACTGACTGCATTTGTGCATAGCTTCCCACGCGCCTTTTGAAATAGGGTCTCTTATTTAGAAAAGTAAATGAGTCGTACAGCTATGTCCTAAACTACAAGTGCAGTGGGTTGAAAGTTACCTATTACATCCATTTTGAATTAAGAGGCATTTCATAATTTTTAACTTTTCTACTTAACAAGTTTGTGCACCAACTCTGAGCGGCTGATAACAGAGAATGGTAGTCTTGTGCTGAGGACTGGAAAGCTGTAGATGCTGAATCTTAAATCAGGGACCTTGCAGAGGGTTAAATCACAATAGTAGTGAAGCCAAATTTGCTCTCAATTGTGAGTGATGTTGACTCACTGCTTGCCTTGATGACACACATAGAGCTTGGGAGAAAACGAGTTCTTTCTCTGCAACCAATTCATAACAGAATTATAGTAAAGATGACATGACAACCCCAAAGAAGTAATTAACAGCTTATCAGTAAAAGTTTGTGATAAGTCTCATGAGCTTTCAATGACATGCTTTGGGCTGCTTCAATCAATTTTTCTGTCATATAGAAAGCTACACAGTCTGCTCCTATTTGCTGAAGGCAGCCAGAACTTCCCAGTCTGTTTTGGTGCTGTCCGCTGGGTCCTGTTTGCAACTGGAACTCAGAGCTGTTATAGTAAAACAGATGGAATGTAAGGTAAGGTCTAAACCCTACTGCTCTTATTATTTATCACAACTTGATTAATTCCATCAGATAAAAATAAGGCATTTCCTGTTTTCAATCTCTCACTTCTTTGTAAAAAAAAAAAAAAGGATTTTTATGGATCATGTGTTTGTACATTTCTGAAAAGTCTGTCTGAGCCTGCACTTTCTATTCACTTTCTATTCATTACTGAAACCAGACAAATCAGTTTAATTTCTCAATTTATTAACCGGAGTACAGGAAATAGAAACAAAAAACAAACAGCAACAAATTAAATTGTTTACTCTACTGATCTGAAACAATTCACAGGGAAAAATACTGACTGAACATACACATAGGATTTACAAAAGCCTTTCTGAAAGGCTTAAGTGCATAGTATCTTACTCTATTCCATTAATGTAGCTTGCTTCTTAAGGGCCTGATGCTAAATACTTATTCCCAGGAACCACCTTACATTAACTCTAAGAAGACTCTTTCAAGTAGATTTGATCCCAAATCCTGGCTGCTTCATTGTACAGAAATAGGGCTATGTTAAAGCTTAAGAAGTATTATCAAAACTGTATTTAGCTGAAAAACTAAATAAAATTTTGAATATGTAAATACTTAACAGGGGCTAGAAGTAAAGAATCATAGCAGCAGTATTTCTTCTTGTGCACCTCACTGTATTATGCTTCTGAAAAAAACAATTGCTAGTAGTTGGTCATACTTGGGCATACATCCAAAGGTCATTATTACATTGAAAAAATGAAGTTATTTTATAGATTAACAAATTCTGGCATTTTTTTTGATAAATTCAGTAAAACTATCTCTAACTTTTGCTATGGACCAAACTATTTCCTCACCTAAATTCTATGAGATGACATCAGGAACGGTATAAATTTTACTTTACAATTTGAATCCTTCTAGACTGGTCATAAACATATTAATTAGAGGTAATAAAACTTGTCTTGTTCTACTGTTAAGCTGGAACAGAGAAAAATTCTTGTTTAAATTAGGTGATACTACTGTTTTAGAGATGTATATTACTGTCTGGTATGTTTATGTCCTTGTCTCAGTGGTAATAAATTAGTGATCATCCCCAGAAAGTTAATAACAAAAACAGTTGGAAAAGGAATAACATGATGACTTTGAATTTATTGCACAGGCTGGTCTGAACTAGGAGATAAAGTTAACTATGGTTCATGTTCTTAAAATGGAAGACATGAAAAATGGCAAAATACAGTAAGACTTGTGGTCCTTAGGTGAATCTCAACTCCTTAGCTAGGACCTGAAGCCAAGCGACCACAGCTAGGCAAATCAGTCACCCTTAATAGGAGGGGTCTCTGAAACGTGCAGTGCTAAATGACTTTTAGCTAAGTGGAGATAGAGAAAAGGAGACAATGTTTTCTGTCTCCACATGTAAATCCAGATCCTTTGCTGCTTCTCACAGTAAACATGCTCTTAAGACACATGATCTATACATGTATCCTGTGCCAATATTTGATAACTTCAGGATTTCCAGACAGCTGCAGTCTTTACTGTTCAGTAATCCAACAACACTCTCTGCTGGCCAGTTGAGAACCCAGGGAAGCTTTAAATTAGCTCTTGCTATGTAGATTTTGATGTAGAATAGTCAAATGCCAGTAACTGCTGTCCAGCTAGCTACATGTTTTTTCCTTACCTCTCATGGAGGCAGAATTTTCCTTTTGCTTTGATGAAGTAGATTTTAAAAACACGCACAAATACATCATAGCCTGACAGATATCAATTTACCAGCCCAGCCTCTCACTTCTTCCTGTTGCCTGACATTTCAATTCTCTTTTCTGATTTCCTGACACCCTTAAGCTCTGAGCTAAATGCCATCTTTGTATAGGCATCCCTGCTAAGAAAACATGGGTTTCTTTAAGCTGATTTGCCATTATTGAAGCATTTGGTCTCTCTCCAAAAAGAAACTCTACATAACATTTGATTGTTAACAATTCGCTTCTGTCTGTGTGGAAGATTTTCATGCTGTGTTTGGCTTTGGAAGGTTTATTTTTGCATAAGGTGCTGAGATTTAAGCACCATTTAAGCAGGGGGGGAAAGCTTGGGCTCAGTGACAAAAGCCTGGTTGGAAAGGCTTGAATTGAAGGAAAAGAGGAAAGGGCTTATGTCAGTGGATTAGGAGCCATAACTAGACTGAGGGATTTTTTAGAAGACAAAACAAACTCCAAACATTCCATTATATTCATAGAAAGGTTTGGGTTGAAAGGAGCCCTAAAGGTCATCTCTGTCCAACTCCCCTGGACAATGGGCAGAGATACTTTACACTAAACCAGGTTGTTCAAAACTGTACCCAAACTGGCCTTGAACACTTCCAGGGATATGCTATCCACAGCTTCCCTAGGCAACCTGTGCTAGTGCCTCACCGCTCTCACAGTAAAGAATTTCTGAAATCCAACATAAACCTACTGTCTTTCAGTTTGAAGCTGCTCCCCCTTGTCCTGTCATGTCCTATGTCACATTTCAGTTGTTTTTCTTCATGGTATCAGAGCCTGGCATAAAAATACTAATAGATATAATAGAAACATGGAAAATGTGAAGTAACCTATACTTACCAGTAGATGAAAAAACAAGGATGCACCTTGATAAGGGATTAACTGCTTTGGAACCTAGAGTTCAGCAAAATGAAATTACTGACAAGGAACATGTTATACAGAAAGTGCATTAATTCGCACATTAGAATATTTGAGAAAAATGTTTCTTCTTTCCAAGAGTAGCATGACTGCTTGGCCCTTACTCGCTAGCAAATGATCTGTAGACTGAGGATGGTTTAATGACAAGAGCACAACTTTGGAGTTAAAGGTACGTAATAAGATTCTGCCTAAAGGAATTTGAACAAGTTACCCATGTCTGAGTCAAATAGGGACAACAGTACTTCCTTCATCTAGAAATACGTAGTTGAAGGAAGGCTGAAGCAGTTACAACAGAAGTCAAGATTTCACACGTCAGAGATTATATTCTTTGCTTTATGATTTTGCTTGCACTAAAACCTCTTTAAGAATTCCCTACACAATTTTCCCTTCCAGAGGTCCTTCCAGACACCTGAACTGTGTAAAGCAGGGCTGGTCAATCCCTGTTTTGGGACCTGCAGGTACATGTTTTGGTTTGGTCATTGAAAGAATGTTCTCATGATGTAGATAGGAAAGGGGGATGTGCCCCCCTTATCAGTTTTATCTCCCAGCTCTGTTTATAGATTCTACTGTCATCTTTAATTTCTGGTCACAATTGTATTTAGTCATGATAATTTTTTAGTGAGATTTCCTATATTGTAGTCTTGCCTTTTTTTATACAGGTACAAAGGCTCTGCTAGCACAGCTAAGGTAAGAGCAGTGTTCCTGGCTTATTTTAACCTGCTTAGTCCTGTACTAGTATCCTTCTTTGACTACCTCAGACATAACACAATCTCAAAAACACTAATAGTGATGAAAATACTTCATCTGTAGGCACAGTATTTTCATGCAGTCAAATTTACCATCTGTCTTGATGACTTTACTTGCATAAGGTGACATTTTCCATTATACATGGAATCTGCCTTCCCAGAAAGGTTACTAGGTGTGAGTCAGTGGTTAAAGCAAAGTGAAAACTTTGAGGTACAAGATTTATCCATTATTCAGCAGTGCAATAAGAAAACAGTTGACAGCATTTGCAGCACTTTTTAAAAAATACATGATCTTTTGTACATCATAGTACTATACACCAATCCACTCCATGTAATTGTAATGTCCATGCTTTAATCTGATCATGTAAATGAGAGTGGATATCTAATTCATGCCTCAGATTGTTTTACTCAAGCGTTTGAATCAAACTGATGTTTCTTGCTTTTTATATCTGATATAAAAAAATTCCTCCAATAGCAGAATCTGCATGTGTACAGTTGCTTCAGGACAGGAAACATTTTGTGGATATCAAACTTAGGTCTTCTTTTCCCTGCAATCCTGTATTTCTCAGGTGAAATTAACACAGATGCCATTCAACGTTACCTAAAAATCCTCTGTAATTTATATACTACTGTCCTCTACTGCATATCTATAGACAAACCATTAAAACAAACTTAACATCAATATTTTTAGTAAAGCATTGCATATTAATTTCTTGCATTTCCTGGGCTCATGCTATTTTCTGGTTTAGCCTAAAGGATGCTGATTTGGGAGCTAAATATTCCACTTAACTCATTTGTTGATCTGAATAACCACAAAGTACATTAGTCTTAAACAAAAGCAAACTATTAAGCTACTAGAACTTCGGAGGAAAACCACAACTCAAGCAAGAGAAAGTCAACATAATTTCTCAAAACTATAATCCCATCATTAACAAAGTCATCTAAGATGGCACAGCAAAATAGCATCAGACAATCTGCCACTGTAATTTTATTTAAAGGTTGTACAAGCAGTGCTAACACCAGTGTGACATCAATACTCCAGCATTAGACTACACGTGTCTCCTCGTGGCTTTGCATCACTCTACCAGGACCATTATCATTCTGTCCTCTTTTTTCCTGTGCTCCCAGCCTTCCTAGCTTCTTATAAAGAACTGGCACATGGCTTTAGTTCAGGACTTTCCCCACATTAACAGGGAGCTGGAAGGCTACATTCCTCTTTTTCCTGCAATCATATGGGGTCAATGAACCTTGAGGAAGGCATGAACAAGATCTGTACTGGGACAAGATGCCCAAATAGTTGGCATCTAGGGCACACAGAGAAAACAGCAATCACTAACACTCAACTTGTATTACAGTCTTTATCATGTACAAAACCCCCAGATGCTTGCAGAATCACTGCCTAGTATCACAGTCTCTTCAAAGCCACAATGCACTATTTCTAATTGAAAAAAGATTGTTTTATACAACTATAAAACTGTGTGGTCACCATGCAAGGGATTGTGGATCAGTTTGGAAACCAACAGTATAAAGGCAACTGCAGGTGTTTAAAACACTTCAGGATTGAGGAACTAATTTCAAAATAATTACCTGAGGAGAATGTAAGGCATCCTGAGAACTCTTTTTTAAAAACAAGCTGAGCAAGTAAGATGTAAGCAATAAGAAATTGAGTAGTCTCAGTCCCATACCTCCATAAATTCAAGAACAATTAACAGGGAATCCACATATACCACAAGAGAGTGCATTTGGATGATTAACCAAGAAGTAATTACTGTGAGAGACACCAAGCATCTTTAGGGTAGAAAAACAGCACCAAGTTTTCATTCCCTCTGAGAACTGAGAGCGCACATTATTCACAACAGGAGAATTTGTATTAGATCAATTTTATTATATTATCAAATTTGACAATAAAATATTCAAAATCTATTGAACACATTCATACACAAGAACATATAAAATGCCAGGTCTCAGAATATGTTCTGTACAAAATACTGGTTAGTGTAGAGCAGCAAAGTCATTGCCAAACATTCCCTGAATTTAAGAGGGCTTTGAACACACTGTGCTCCAAGAACTACCGTAATACCAAACATTCCTTCCTTTGGTCTGCAAATCCTTTGCAATTATTGCTAGTTATTGAAGCTTTCTGTTTTTATACAGAATCACATAGTGACTCTGAACCTCTTCAGAAGTACTACAACAACAGCAGAAAGCTTCTTCAGCATTTTCTATACATGTTGTCAAAAATAAGAAACACATTTGGTCCTCAAGACTAGTTTTGGTTTCTGAAAATATCCTGGAAGGTAAAACTAAGTAAAAAATATGGAAAGAGACACATAATTTAATGCATTAGGTATAATGAAGATACATCAACGATTTCAAACATTTCAGCTGTGCAGCGTGGCAAAGCACCTGAGTTAATCCTCTTATGGAAGTGCCACATTCTCCTTAAAGATTTATTTTTCAGACCTCTCTCCTCACAAGAACCTAGAAAGCTCAATGCATGTGGCTCCAGCAGGTCTGTAACAGTAATGCTCAGTACTGTCCTTGCAGAGGATTGGGCTGCAGTGAGCAGCCACTCCTCACATGCAGAGTGCAGGGGTTCCATTTCAGCAACTGGAATAATGCATTCACTCTTCAATGAGAACTGCATCCTAATATGCAAGAACTGCAAATGAAAGGGCTGATGATCATTTGGTAGGGAAAAAAACCCCCACAAACACAAAACCACACTTTCTGGACATAAAACTATGGTCTGCAGATCCACCACATCCAACCAAAGAACCACCAGGAGCACTGTGCTTGCTCTCACACAGTACTTAGGACTCAGGTACACACGTCTTTACAAGGCTTTATAGTGACAAACAGCATAACAAATAAAAGCCTTGAAAAACCTTCAGCTTCATTTTACCACATTAACTAACACAAGTTTAAGGAGACAGTCTAGGGCTTGTCTACTACTGGAAAACTGATTCATAAACCTTTAGGTTAAAATATACAGTCAACTAATCTCAAACACAGTACTAGGTTGCCAAAACTAGGAAAGAATAAGAGTTGTGCTTTCTTTTCTTCTTTTGGGTCATAAAAAGTACTAAAAGAAAAGAAAAGAGGAAAAAGAACAAGCATTTTTTAAATCATCTCTTTTGGAACTTCAAATAAAAAACCCTGAAGCTAAATTCTTGCTATGAGACTGAAAATGCTACTGATTAATGGGTAAGGATGCAAATGAAGCTTAGAAACATCCTCCAGATCAGATTAACAATTGTTTGCCTACATTGTTTGCTCAGTTTTGCAGCCCTTGATGTCTGTGTTAGTATCCTGCAATAGAGACTCCAGCTCCACTCAATCCAGTGCTTATTAACTGGCACTCTCCTTCAGCAAGAAATACAGATTGTGATTAGCTCTTTTCTGTAATTTATTCAAATAGCAATTTATTCAAAAATTGAGTCAGACCAAGGAAGAGCTTTATCATCTTTGAGCAGTCTTGGAACACAAGCGTGAAGCTTATCCAGCTGACAAGTCCTGGATAAAATAGATCACTTGGGTAAAGGGCAATTTTTTGTGGTGGTTTTTTGGGGGTTTTCCCCTTGTTGTTGTAGGTTTCTTTGTTTTGGGGGAACTGATTGTTTAGGTTGGTTGGTTGTGGGGTTTTTGTTTTCATTTCAACAATTACACATTACAAAGGCTGTGGGTAACCCAGTTCTTACTCTGGAAAAGTCTAGGCAATATTGCTGCTGAGCTGTAGGCTCCTGGGCAAGTGAGGATAAGATTAGTGTTCCATTTTAAAATCAGGAAAATGTCTACACTCCCTCAACATAAGTAATAGGAAAAAATGCAGAGAGGGAAATAAAGCTACATAAGGAAGTTAAAACCTAGGAAGATGTTTAGCTTGTTGATGACCCTAGTTCAAGTTGTTTTGGATTAACAAGAGATTTCTGAACTAAAACTTAAAGCCTTAAAACTACCTCCTGTTCCATTCTACAATAGCAAGAATTCAAGCCATCAGTTCAACACATCTTATTGATACGTCAAATGGCAGCATATACTTTAGGCATGCTACCAAAATAGTTAAAATTTTACAGTTTAGACAAATTCAGTTTAAGTGATGAATCCTTAATAGTTTAATGAGTTTCTAAAACTCTTAAAACATTTTTCTTGGAGAACCTAGCATTTTGAAAGCATTCAAAAGTGTATTTTCAGAAAACTAAGTGCAATCTAACAGGGTGACTGGCTTTGACGCAAGCAAGAGAGGATTTTTGATTAAAACTATTTCTCCAACAGGACTTCTGTAATCAAGGTGGTAAATATGATGGCCTTTAGGCCAGCACTTCTGTGAAAGTCAGAGTTGAAATTATTCTATTTTAACATTGAGTAAAACAATACTGTAGGAAATTAACAGAATTGCACGTTTATAGCAATTTATAGAAATATTTAAGGAACCACATACCCCAACTTCTTGAAAGAACAAAAATGAAACTTGCAATCTATGGGAAATTACTTTCAGTCTTCAAAAAAAAATGTCTTTTCAGTGGAATGCAATGTTGATCTAATCACTACTTAGTCAGTAACTGGATCAGAGCCAAAGTATTTGACTGAGAACAAGGTTTATACTCCATGCAACATTACGCTGGTTTCCATTCCCCACTCCATTTCAGAAGACTACTTTTCTTTTTTAAATACTGCCTACCATCTATTATAATTTCCACTACAGGAGGCTGATTTTCACTCAGAAATACAATTCCACACTGCATAGATTGTTCACCAGTATTCAATTAGCTTTGATTTATGTGCTACTCCACACACTGCTACAGTTATTACAAGCACCAACTAGAGTTCAGCTTCATTCCCTTATTGATAAATAAAGCACAGGCTGAGAATTCCTCAGACTCCAGACTGTATGCAATCAGGGATCCTAGAAACTGATAAGCAAACAATTTCTTCTTTCTAAAATAACCCAGCAGAGTACCTAATAAAGAAGCTTCAAGTAATTCACACATCTTTTTTCCCCCCAGGCTGTAATAAAAAAAAGTCTGGATTACAACAATGGTAGCACAGTTCCAGGCAGACCTCTTCCCTTTCTTAGTTAGTAGATATGCACACTTACAAACTCATCCACTGGGAACTGTGGATCAGAACGTGCAAGACCCTTTAAAAAGCTTACTGTGTTTCCTAAATTGTTAATATCATTCTTTTGGGCATCCAAAATTGCCATCCTTCCTTGCCTTCCCTCTCCGAACCTGCAAAGACCACACAAAGGAACTTGGTGATCTATGACTCCATGTAGTATGTGCAAGGGGCTGCACAATCTCCAAATAAAAGTCTGTATGACCATTGGACACAACACCAGAGGCACCAAAACACATATTTGACAAAATTTGCAGAATGTGAAAATACCATGAAGGATCATAAACACAAATCAGAGACAAACAATCATTTAGGACACTAAGCAACTTGAACACAACCTCTTAAAAAAAGCAAAATAAATAATTCAAACAATATCAAGGGATTAAAAGGCATTTTCCCATATTTAAGGGAAGGCATCACAGGTGAGGAAAGTAACTATCAACACAAGGTTATCACAAATCAAAGAGCAGCTTTTTCACATAGGAGATAGTAGTATCATTGGACAGCATTTCAATATGCTCATTTCCTGAAAGCTCAAACATCACCACTTCCTGTTTTTGCACGTCCACCCACTTTTTACATTGCAAGGCACTCTGTAAGTTCACTGTACCATCCCCATCGCTGTAGAAAATTTTGGGTTCTTTGTCAGGAAAGCTTTCATAATGGAAAGAATCGGGGGTTTCCACGCCAGTGCCATACAGACAATGGATGCGCACGCCAGGCGGGGTCATGTGGTACACCAGGTGCTCTGTGTCCTGCCTCATGAGCCAGCCATCCTCAAAGTTAATGTCCCTGTAGAACCTCCAGTAATCCCGCAGGGTGTAGTTTGCTGTAGGGGTGCTTACAAAAACCTTATCTGGAGGCCATGTGTAGTTGTAGGGCAGCATCCAATTCGTGGAAACTGCTGATCTCTGCTGGTCTCTGATCTTGAGTGAACTGATAACAGGGATTCTGTTGTTGTCACCTTAGGAAAAAAAGTGGAATTACATTATCCATAAAGCAAAGCAGCAGTCTTAATCAGCAGCAATTACTAGCACTCATGGCGATAACATGAATAATAACTTTGTTCCCCTGGCTTACAGTAACAATCTGAAAAGTTTTTCCTCATTTATGATTGTCTTATTAATTAACTTCTGTAAACTGACTTTTAATAACTTCCAAAATTTAAATGAGAGTTGATGAATGACTGAAAAAAACAGCTTAAACTAACATGACTAAGAGATCATTTATATGCATCTTTCTCCATATTTTAACAATTGTTCTTGCATCTTCACAAAATTAAAAGCTGCTTAATAAATGGCTGATATAGTGATTACTTTTTTTAAAAAAACAAAATCCTGAGACAGACAAGTTTATGTTTGCTGTTTGTTTTCATTATCACAGGGGCTGTCAACACCTCAATGCTTTTGCCAGCTGAACTTTGAATTTTATTTCCCATTATTAGACCCAGGTGGTTACAGCATGTAGTGAGTCCAGGTCAACCATACCATAAAAACTGAAATGCTACAACCAAAACCACTGTTACTGAAAAATACACTCTGGTGCTATTTCAGTTCCATGGGGTGGCACTATTGCTTCAGCAAGGAGACACAAACTACAGTAAAGCCAGCTTTACGAGGACTTTATGGAGACATTGCTAGTCTGAAACAGATCAAGAAAACTCAAAAGAGCACAGCAAGAATCACAAAGGTCTGGAAAAATAGGTTTCGTGATACTGTGTGGTGCAAGCACTTCACTGTGCACTCTCACCACTAAGCTACTGAACACTGCCTGGCAGTTTTCAGTAAAGAAAGCCCAAGTTCTGAACAGAACAACAAAAGGAATATGTACAACATTTATTTCCAGTAGAATAATCAAACACAGATCCTGACTATTCCAGCCTTCTCTTACAGAACTATTACAAAGTGCTTATCAAATCCTTTACGGTTTTTCTAAGTGAAGAAGTACTGAATGGCCAACACTACATTTCAGTCAGCACACACAACACTCACTGACAAAACATGAGGTCTTTCCTGCAGAAATGCAGTAATTTTCTCTAAAGTAACAATTCTTCTGCATACTAACCCTGATAATTTTTGAAACTCTTAAACTAATGCAATCCAAGCTCTGGTGGTGGTGCTTTACTACAGATATTTGAGACACAAACAGCCTAAAACTGTACACTCTGATATAATGCTTCCTCATTTAACCTTCCCACATTATCCTCAAATTTCATCTCAAAAACATGAAGTTTAGTACAGCAGATACACAGATTAAAGTATGACTGACTACATATTAGTAGAAATTTAATTATTCATTACACATTAGTAGAATTAGTCACTTTGCTTGAGATTATAAAGGGTATACATTTATGCATTATAAAGGGTAAACAAGGTATAAAGCACAAAAGTTTAATCCAACAGAAATACGGGACAGTGGAATTTTATATAATCGTGTACTTTTATGAAAGTGATAAACGCTGTTCACTTCTTGCCATTTCTGTAGCATTCAAATATGTCAGACAAAGCCTGTGAGAAAAGGGAAATCAATTTTTACTGTGCCATTTCAACAGCTTTAACAATGTTTAAATTGGATGTTTGTATTGAGTCAAGTTTTCTAATTAGTAATGGAGTAGTGCACTACTATTCAGAATCAAATGCCTTTGCTAAGCAAAGTATTCTTTGCTCTATCCATGCATGGCTGGCTCTTGCTGTGTGTTTTGCATTTTGATGAAGTTCAGTTTTTGATGTCAGCTTTGATTAGGAAGAAGATAGTGGATATCCAAAGCTAGTAAGTTAGAAACAAGCTACAAAACCAAGCCAGAAACATCATGCACTAAATGTCAAAGCACATGATGTAATTATGGTGTCACATGATGGGATAAGTGAACCTTTTCCTCCAGTCATTTTCAGTTACTTAGTGAAGTACATTATGCTGCTTTATTCTTTTTTTTTTGGTTTTTAGTCTCTAGCATATCCAGTGTACTAAACCCAAGACCTTGAAGATTTACTTGCCTAATCTGCAGAGTTATAACTTTCGCCTGGCATTTACACTGTGGACACCAATTCCTCCCCATGTCTACAAATTTCTGTTAATGCTAACCTCAAGCAGCTGTGTGATCTTTAATAAAAGGAAACAGCTGAATGCTCTAGAGGCCTTGGTAGCTTTGCAATACTGAACATAGAGCAATCAGACTGGCGGCAGAAGGGACAAAAATAGAAGGCATCAGGCCAAACAGCAGATGACACAACAATCTGCCGAAAAGAGGTCAGGAGAGGTCAAGAAGAGAGAAAGCTCCTAGTTACAGGATGTGAAAAAATTCAGTTCACCCCCACAAATATGAAAAATAACATGGTTGCAAGGGTTGCAAGGCTTGAAACATCAAGTTGACATCACTTACAAAAAAAAGTATTTTTATCTTCATAGTACCTTAAAGTTTCATCCTGCAGTCTCTTACAGTCAACAGTCTCATTGGCATTGTGCACTACACTCAAAATACAGTGCAAACCCTCAAATTACCCACCTGAAGCCAGCACACGGAGAGTTTTAGCCACTCCTCCCCAGGGAGCACCTAATGACACATAATCCTTGATGTACTTGTCTTTCCAATCCTGGGTCTGTCGGTTGAGGAAGTAGAGGGTGTACATATTACCCATACTGTGGGCAATTAGGACAACAGGACTTCCATATTGCTCATACAATAACTCTATCATCTTGCGAAGTGCCACAAAATAGTCTTCATTCTCATCTAAAACATACAGATTGCACAGTTATAACTATTAATTGTGAATGATAAGCTTTAAAAAATGAGCTTTTAAATAATTGTGTTGAAGTGCCTGTGGAATGAATAATTCAGAGCTTAGCAATTCCAATTTAAATAGGAGGGGTGAGGATTTTGTGTGTGCATGCTTTGATGAAATGGGGGTTTGCTGTAGTTTTGTTCTGTTTTTAAGCAAGTTTCAAGTAGCAAGTTGTTTAAAGAAGAAAAAAAAACCACAACACTGAGCTTGCATCTGCATCCTGGAGTACCCAGGCCCCAAGAACTAGTCAAAATTAAGGTTTTAGGTATAATTGTACAGGATGGGAGAAGAGACTCAATACATTATTTGCTGCCTAGGAAAGTTAAAATTTTGTTTAAGTAACAGTATATTATTTACTTGGTGCCTTTCTCCAGTCATAAGGTGCTCCTCTTACATCTTCATCACGTTTGTAGCCCCAATCCACTAAACTCTGCACCAACATATAAAAGTAACTTCCTGTAAACATCAGATAAGAGAGAAACAGCACAGTAACATGATTAGTGTTAAATACAACTGTCAGGCACTACGGCAAAACAAAGTTCCAGAGGCATTATCTCTGACACCATATATACAGACATTAAACCTACATTTTGCCTTTAACAATCTAGAAAGCTGCATGTATACTAAACAAAATGAGTTATGCTCACTGTCCCCCAAAATTGAGAGAATATCACTATTAAAACTTCTTACTAGTTGGCTGATCTCTCAAACACTTTGGCAGCCAAATGTGATATACACAAAGTTGATAAATTTTACTTAGCAAAGGAAAGTTTACCTTTGAACTGTAACAATTTCTGAGGTGTTTTCATTAGTCACAGCTTTTGTTGATTGCAAATGAACTTCAGGTAGGGTATAAAGGCTGGCCTGGACTTCACCAACATTTATTCTTGGAAACAAATGTTTATCATGTACCCCAGGGCAGAACTCTGGAAAGTATCCCAAAACAATTTTTCTATCTATGGGATAGTGGACTAAGACTTAAAGTCTTAGTCTTAACTGAACACAGAGCATTAATAGTGAAGAAGGGAAACAGTTGTAGACTGCACAATGAAAGATGTTCCATATTACAAGGTTTGACACACAGGGTTTAAGTATTACCATGACTAAATGCATCCAGTAACAATGCCATAAGTCTTCTGAACTGTCAGAAGTCATTGATGGTCAGAGTTATATTTAAGTTTTGAGCAGAACCTCACTCGATAGTCTTGAATGTTTATCATAGTCCCTCAAGTGGAGAATTTAATCGCAACCCTGTTCTAGTTATAGGAGTGATCTACTGCAGACCATTAAGCACATCACTGCCCTTAAAGAAGAGATCCATGTTATGAAGCTTGTGAAGCTCAGTGCATTACTGACTATTCATCTCCTCTAGTCTGCAGCCATAGCTAATAACTCACAAAAGCTTATCAAACTCAGTGTTTTCTGAAACATGACTTCTAGAAAAGCACTAAAAAGAAAAAAAGACCCTACAAACACATTAATTCAGAAATCTTTTGCAGCACAAATACAATTATATCATTATTCTGACACCAGCAAAATACAAGGAGCTACAGATTGTGGTACTCTATCTCCCAATCCCATTAACCCATCCCTAAGGCCAAAGAACATCTTACTCAGAACCAAGCCAAAGTGCTTTCATTTCAGTTTTGCTTGTCAAGCTTCAGTCACAGAATTTTCTACTCAACCCACCTCATTTTCAGAAAGCATCTGTCCTCAGTATGCCTGCTCAAATTTCATCCAGCAAGCTTAAATTTGGTACAACACTAAATAACATGGAATCGTCTTGTCTTAATCTAACAGGCCATGCAACAAACAAAACAATACAATGCAATGAAAACTCTTAAATGCAAAGTGAGCTCATGGAACTGTAACTTGAAATTACATTTCAGTATTAGGCACATAAAGACAAACTAGAAAAACCTTCCAAGTGACAAAGTACTCCAGACACAGCTTGTACATACCAACGCTCCTTTTACTTGGGTCAAGAAATTCCAAGGAAAATGTCTGCCCAAATCCTGGGACTCTGATATCCACTCCATCTGGTGGTTCTGTAACCTTACTTGTTCGATTATACACCAGCCTGTGGAGGAGGGGAAGAAAAACAAAGAAAAAAAAAAACATGTTCTATTGCCACACGACAGCCCTCAATTACATTGGGTCTTACATTCTGAGTGCAGTACAAGAACTTAAAGTGCTGTTACTCAGAAGGAGGAAAAAAACCCAACCCAAGCAGACATGATCAGAGTACTCTCATGGCTAAGAGGTTATACAATGCAAACAACTACTTTAATTATTTTGGTGCTTTATGTGAAGAATCTAAGATTTTCATCTCTATAAAACTGAGTATATAGAACTGTGGCTGAACTTCATCTTTAAAATAAAAGCTACTTTATATAGCTCTGTACCATTTGACTTTGCATCAAGCCACATAAGGGAGAAAACTTAAAAATAGCGTAAGAATGTTGCAGTAGGATATAAAACACCTATAAAATCAGATATCAAAAATATCCAATCTATAAATACCTAATTTCTGTTTAACTAGAAACACCCATACCTGCATAAAAGAATAGTTTTTACTGATTAATAATGATTGGCAGCTCAGGAAACATATTGAGGTATTGAGTGTTTTGTAAATACTTTTCAAATCAAATTAGGATGTGAAGAATCTGGAGCCAGAAGAATTGACTCAGGAGTTTATTTTTTAAATCATCACTATTATTACAGTTGGGGGTTGGTTTGTTTTTAATACCATATCAATACAATTGCCATTTCTGAATGCATGTTTTTAGCCCTAGATGGAATCTAAGAATCTAACCTGATGCACATATCTTCTCTCAACAAAAATCTGTCTAATCCATAAGGCATAGGGGAAGACAAAGCAGACAGCTTTACAAGAGCTCAATATATTCATAAAAGAGCAATGTGCCAACACAACAATTTTTAAATGCACCAGCTAATTATTTCTTGTTTTCCCACACATATTTGTATTTTTACAGGAACATTGATAAACCAGATTGAATTATAACATGGTGTGAAAGCTTTAAATTAGGCAATTTTTAAAACCAAAATATGTCAGGTGAAACTTCCTGTGCATCAGTTTCCACGCATTTCTTCTTGTCCTATAGCCTGGCATCACCTAGAAGAGCCTGGCTCCATATGGAGCAGAAAACATCCTTCTTCAGCTAAGGTCATAGAAGTGTCTAGTAAGTTCTCAAACCTACAATGAGTAACCGGAAGAAGAGAAAGTGGAAGAAACTAAAAGAGCCTCTTCTCCTCAACAGCAATAACAGTGACCTCAGATGCAACAGAGCATCCTGTCAGTCTACCCAGCAGAATTCCAAGTCATTTCTTGCACCAGTCTTGAATCAGAAAAGGAATTTAAGGGCAGCCATTCTGCATGTCAGCCTAAGCAAAGGATGTAACTGCAAAGAGCAATGTTTCTGATCTGACCTGATATTATCAATCCAGCAGTCAATGATGACAGGCAGAAGCAATTCTAGATTCAGCCAGAGCGTAAAATAACTGTCTGTCTTCTTAGAGCAGAGATAGTGCACCACTGACGGCTTATCCAATTTTGCTTCCAGCTGATTACCTAAGTCCCCTGGAACTGAAAAATATTAAAAGGAGAGAGAGATAAAAAGGAGAGAGTTAATTAAAGCATATAACATTTTATATTGTAGCATACACATCTAAAGCCATTATATGCATTATCACTGCATCCAGAGACACCACTAGGTTTCATAACTGCATAAAAAATACTACATAAGAAGAAATTACTACATGTACATTTTCTGTTGAAAATATTTATATATTTTCAAAAACCATTTGCTGAGAAACCATCATGTAGAATGATTCTGGAGCAACATGGCATCACTTCAAAGAGCAGACTATATTGCAACATACATAGCAATACTCAGAGGAAAGGGTCTTGGGAATTTGCACCTTCTTAAAGCATATATTAAATGCAAGCATTCCTTTAACTAGGGTTTATTCTTCATTATTTTTCTAAACCCTAGATGGAAACAGGAATATTTTTCCAAATTAGAATTAGGCTTAACCAAACACCTTTACAATTTTCATCAGCAAGTTTTCAGAGTAACTTTTACATTCTGTTATGTTGTCATTTTTTCCTCAAGAACAAGAAAGTAAAAAAACATAGTAACTGAAGTTCTTCTGTATTAGAAAAATTTAGAAGTTAGGCACTTCCTAAGGGTTCCCTCTACTCCTTTCAACTCCATAAAGCCCCTTTTTAAGGGTGTGTTGTATCCTATTTACTTGTCAATGCTTAGTTTTAAAGTTTATTAATGCAGGTCTATCCCTATATTTGTTCCCCCCATCCCCCAGTAAATTATTTAACTGAAACAGTTCAAGTTCTATAATAGACTGATACTTAGCAATGGTTTAAGGAAAGAGATAAAGTCTTTTAGTGGAACGCCTAATTTAAGTGGAAAACCAGAAACACTCATTGCAGAACTGAAAAAGGCCAGAACTTCAGACAACCGCACTTTTACAACCTCCAACCACTGCAGGTTATGCCCTACCACAAGATATACCTCAGGATTTCGTTATTAACTGCTTCTACTTTCTTATTAGGTTTTCAGGGGCTTTATTTTTGTAGCCTTAAGTGAAATGTTAAAAGGCCCAGTAGCTGACCATGGTTTATTTTAGGTCATATTTCAAGGACTGATATACTGGAAAGCATAGTAAGGGAGATTACAGTGTTGCATCACACCCTAGAAAGAGTTTACTGAAGTTCAGTCTTGTAACCTCACAAAATCCTACTTAGTTATTGCTTAGAAAACTAAGGCAACAACTTGTTCCAGTCTTGTGCCTCTGCCATGTCAGTGCTTTTCATTGGAAAAGGAACAGAACGTAATTCTATTTATATCAATCTTTCATGACTGGCCAGTTTCAGCAGCAGACCTGCCAAGGACAGAACAGGTTGATTTTGTCTTCAGTTTCAATGCAAAACAAAGAAGAGTGACATTTTGTTCTACCATGGAATCTCACTTCCTTAGGTAAAAATAAAATTCTTCCACCAAAGATACCTTTCAAAGACTTAGACAAACACCTGGAGTGTTAGAGTTTGGAGAACCTGCTGAGGTTTCCAAACTGCAGTCAATCAAAAGCACTCCTGCTCAGAGTAGGAAAACTCACAACTGAAGAAGTTTAAGATTATAATCAAGATACATTTATCAACAAAAGTGCTGAAAGTAGGAAACCGTACAAAGTCTCACTTGGACTTAATGGAATGATCTTAGATTAACTGAGTTTCATTTAGTTAAGATATTTCATCTTCAAGATGTGCTCCTGTGTCCAATTCAGGACACAAGATGAGAAATAGGACAGACTGATTTTTATTAAAGGGATGATAAGGAAGAAGATGAAAAATGGCAATTTTTTCAATTCTAAACAAAAGATAAGGAACAAGTTGCACCTGTGCCAAGAGACACTGTAGTTACAAAATAATTCTCATGTACAAGTATGATGCCTGTTTGTTTGGAAAGCGGGAATAACAAAAATGTTTTTGTCATGTTTACATTTCCCTATTAACAGTGAAACTGCTAATCAGTATGACACATCTTGAGGGGTTTTTATTTTCTAAGGTATACTCTACAAACTGAAGATGGTTCATGATGAACCTATATGGAACAAAATACAAATTTTGGTTTTTGAGATTATGGAAAAAAAAACATGCAAGATCTTCAGTCCTCAACCCACCCAGTTTAACAGTGTTAATGATTTACATTTTGGCTGGAGAACTACTTAAGTGGTTTTTTATAAGTAACAGGTTAAAAAAATATCACACTGAAGATTAATTCTGTAGGTTAAGGACATACCTTTTCAAATTTTCTGTGGTGGAATTTGCAAGCAGTAGAAAAACATCTTTCCCTTGGCTTTCAGGCCATGCAGAGAAAGTACCTGTGGGCAGAGTAATCTCTATGCAATTTTTCTCCTCATCCTCTCATCTACCAATATCTGTAGTTTCCCAAGCCTTTTTGCTGGAAATATTAAAGAGTTGCTACTTTTTAATGCCTGTAGATTGACCCCAAAATAACTTGCTTAGGAAGTTCTGCAAAATACATCAGCACTAGTTAAAACCAGATGTCCACGAAGAGATCTTCAGCAGTACCCTGCTTCCCTAATTTGCAGCTGTAGAATTCCTCTATTGATTTCAGAACTACAACATCTGGAAAAATGAGACTTCTTATTCAGCAGAAAAAAGTATTTCCATAAGATTTTGTGTTCGACCAGTTCCAGCACATCCTCATTTTTCATAAATATTCTAATCCTAACAGAACTCACCCTAATACATTGATGAGCCCAATTCACTTCCAATATTTATAGTATCCTTGGCTAATTTTTTTGATACATCTGCCCTGATTAAACTAGTAGATCTCCCTGTGGGATGTTTTTGCATGATTAAACTTTATAGAAAAGCACATTTAGAAATAGCATTAGAGTTTAAGAGGGGTAAAAGACTCTGAATTGCAGCAATTAGCTTTAGGATACATTCATACTGCTGCCTATCACTGTCCTTAAGTCTTAATGACAGATTCACAGTTCCCACCATGAGACAATAAGCAAATTGCACCCTGGAAGTGATTTGCCTTAAGACCTCTCAGATAACAAAGAAAAAAAGATCACTCAACAAATGTCCAAATATGAAGATCCTAAGGAAAAAAAGTAAGTACCTATTTAATAACAGGGTGGGGAGCTAGGATATGTTTTATGTGGAGAAAAAGGATAAGAAGAGGGCCAGCAGTTCGTACTTTTTTGCAACTTTTATCTGAAATGCAAATGCCTTTGGGCATTTATCAACTATCATAACTTTTTAACCAGTATTATTTCCTCAAGTAACTGTTACATTTTTGGTTCTTTAAATTAGTCTTCCTTCAAAATGAACCAGCTTTCCTGGAAAATTAATTTTAAACTCTCACCACAGTTCCCTAAGAAGAATGTCTTGAAGTAGCTCATACTCCATAGGCTGCCACAGAAAAGGCCTGTGTTTAAAATTAGGAACAAGAAAGCAAACAACGTCTCACATGATACTTCCAGATACCTTGGATCACATGAGGCATAAACATTTAAATCACTCCTGACATCTAGCCAGCTGACCATACAAACACACACCGCTCAATTAGCAGCCAGCAGGAATTCACAGGCAAAGCTCTTTTGCATGTAAATCAATTATTAACAAACTTCATTTAGGTGTCTTTCTAGAAAACTTTAGCCAAGTACCTAACAAATTGTTTGCAGAAGGTATCAGAACATTGATATAGTAATTGTGTTGAGTCAGCTCTAAAAGGTAGAGAGTTCAGTGCATCTGACACTGATCTTATAAGGATGGGTTTTCAGCTCCAAAAATTTCTAAGACACAAGATAGTATGAAGTGATTATCAATGGACTGTATGAGAAAAGGAAGCAGGAAGAACAGCCACAATATAAACTACTTGTCACAAGCATTAAAGACAAGCCTGTTGAACATCACCAAACTGATAAGAGAAGAGCAAAAAATTAAAATGCATCTAAATATGAAGCAGATACACAGAAGCAATTGCACAGAATATATATAACATACATTTTTAGTAGATATTGTCAGTAGAACAGAAGCATTCAGCGGGAGATTTTTCTGTAGATTATACTGTCCAGACTAAATGGAAAACATTTTAGAAAAAGCATAAAAGCAAGCCAGCATCATAATTAGCCTCCTTTTCCCCCAAAACACTTGGGGAAGGAATCTGAGACAATCACCTTAGATTTTAATGAGCTTTGTGCCAGATATCAAGCCTTCAAGCAGGTACTGCAAGTAAGGTTTTGACTTTTACCTATTTCTTCTTCTTCAGTATCACTACTATATGAATATACTTCAATGCTTTTTTATTCAAATCTCAGAGAAAACTGAGAAATTGCACTGCAGTATTTTGCTGTCAGTTACTACCCATGGCAATTTGGTCCCTGGTCTTGCTCCCTTGGTTTGTACAAACATGAGCTCCAGGCACAGTAGCTACTGCTACTAAGGCACCTTGAGGATGCACAGACCAGGTTAAAAAAAATAACCTAATCCAAATGGCGTGGTGCCACTCTCCACACTCTTTGTGCCAGCTCCTCCATTAAAGTAATTCAACTGCAAAATTAATCACTACTTCCTCACCAGGTTATTTTCTCATGCTTTAGCAAGACAAAGGACTCCATGAAGTGGGCAACAAACTGGTACAAGGAAAGCTGGGTGAGCACTAATGAACTATTGGACTGCCACAGCTGTTCCACAGAACCACCTTTCACCTGAGCCAGCTGGGGGTTCTCCATATCTGAGAGCTGTTGCCATCACAACTAAGGCCAACAGTTACAACGTTGTATTCATGCAGCTCAGCTGTTTTCAGATGTGAGATTCCTCGAAGCAGTAGCTTTGTCAGTACCAGGGCAGCAGAGCCAAAGTTACCCACATATGAGCAATGTTCCATATTTTGCAAGATTCTGTTCTATTTCCCCCTCTGTTACTTGGGTAAGCAGATTGTAACTGCAAAGTGGGGTCATTACACAAAAGGTTTGAGAGCAAACTACACTGGGTCTTGTGATTGTCACTGGTCTAAAACATTTCTGAAGTGATCACTATGTTGACAACATTCCTTTAAACAGCATTTCTTTCTTTATTCCTTAAGATCAGGTGGCCAATTCACCACGCACAGAGTAAGACCAAACATAACTCCCCTTCCTACTGAAGTGTGTTAACTTCCAAACAGATTAAGAGATCATGAGACCCTGTTTACTCTAAGATAAAAATGTATTTAGATACCGAACCTATATGAGGAATCAGGAGTCTAGATGCCAGTCTGATCAAGCAGGAGGATCAACTCTGTATTCCCATCTGGTATGAGCTCCAAACTCATCTCAGGCTTGCATAGGCCTGTATAATGCAGTCTTGCACCTCTGAACCTCCTTTACATTTGGGTATCCAGGTGATGTGGGTTTACCTCCCTTCCCCCAAACCCTGTGCTAAGCCAGCACTTAGAATGCTTCCCTAAATGACTCTCCTAAGCCCTTCCACCATCCTCACCACAGTAATTCCTAAAAAGCTTATCTTAACATGTCACATATGCAAGAAGGGAGAGGACTGGGCAGCAAAAAATCCAGCAAATTTTAAAATGCAGAGACTGATTAGAACAGTAAGAGATGCAAGTTCTGTAGTGTTTGATGCAAATGTACTCTAACAGCAAGAGAGTCTGCTGTAAACCACTCTGGATGAACGTGTGCTCAGCCACAGAGTATTTACTGGAATGTCCCTTAAGAAAATGTAGGTCAGCCACAGTTCTTAAAACCATCCTTAGGGAACATACATACTTACCATAGATCCATCAGTAGTAAATACACACTTCTACAATCAGTAACCCTTTCTCCCAATTGCTTTTAGATCTATGATTCCTTCCCAGATAGAGTTCAATATTGGATCAACAACTAAAACATCTTTGTCATCAGGAAGCTTGCACTGCAGCAAGTGCCAAGGCCGACTGCTTAACCCTAGCACTACAGAGTGGAAAGATGGCATAAAAGATTGTTTCTAGCCTCCTCAGAAAGAATTCAAAGAACTTTTGTTCTTGTTTCAATTCCTGCCTCTTATTACATCCCTTTGCAGTTTCTACTTCCAAATCCACAGCCTGTCAGTCAGTTCCACAGCCTTTTAAGATCTGCAGATTTGTACACACTGCTCCTGGGATAACATTTTTAAGGATGCTATGTTAGAGTTTGCCCTTCTAAGTAAGAAGTTTGTAACAGCAGTAACAAAGTTACCATCAGAGCCTAAATTATAATCAAGAAATAGAGCTTGAACTGAACAATATGCCACTGATTATCCTTTTCCCATCTTCTTAGTTTTTCTTCCTTCATGACCATCAAGGTTAATAAGAACATGCAGTATGCTGAATGTATTCACAGGACTGGCTACTGACATTACTGTCACCAAATGCACTTGCTGTCTAGGGATGCTTAAGATTACAATTTCAGTAGACAAGTTATTAAAACACTTAAAATTTATTTCTGTCTTCTTATCAACGGATACAAAAACAACTAGCAAATATTACTCAACTATTACATGAATAGTGTCTGCATACTCACGGGCCAGTAACAAATACTCATTTTTCATGTTATATGATGAAATAAGCCTATTCGTTTTGGGTTTTGTAATTCGACAGCTGGAACACTCCTCTTTCCACACCTGATTCCAACCTCTTTCACGAAAGGTTCATACAGAGGAGAGAATTAAAGAGCGATGCTCTGGCATTACTTAATGAGTTCGAAGTACATTAGAGCGAGCCTTGTGTCTCCCCCGCCCGATGCCAGGCCAAGGCACGCGTCCCCCGTGCGCTGCCCCGGCCTGGACCTTCCGCCGCGGGGCCGGGCCGAGCTGCCAGCGCCGGGGAAGCCGCGGAGCCGCCGCTCGGTGCGAGCTCTGCACCCCCCGTGCCTGCAGCCCCACGGAGCCCGGGCATTGCCGGCGGCAGGCGGGGCGCGCTCTCCGTGGCCGTGTCGA
>VZRN01004878.1:464276-478136 GCA_013397935.1 Dasyornis broadbenti | reverse complement strand
GGAGTGCGGCCCCGCCGCCCGGCACGGCCAGAAAAGGGCCCGCCCGCCCCGCTGGGCCCGCCCCCGCTCGCGTCACCGCCGAGCGCGGAGGGTCCGAGCGGCTGCCGCTTGGCCCCGGCTGTGGGAGAGTGGCGGCGGGCTCTGTCAATGTGGTGGCCACGGCCACGGCCGCAGGCACAGGCAGCTGCCCCGGACAGGTACGGAGGGCACCCGCAGCCCCGGGCCGGGGCCGGCAGAACGCTCTGAGGAGGGAGACGTGCTGAGGGAGGAGCGCGTTTGTCTCGCATTACTACGTCTACAGTTGTGTGGCCGTGATAATTTCTAACAGCGAAGTCATGGGCGTTTGCTGCAAAACATGTCTAAAAATAAGTAGCGCATAAGGGGCGTGGTCAGAATGGTTCAAGGGAAAGCAAAGGTATTTGGAAGAGCTGGGAATTTTTGGTGTTACACGATTAAAGGACTGGGCATCTGATAGAGAAGCTCATGGGCATACCTGCACTTCAGGCAACACCCGACTAACGTGAGGGCTAATTGGTGCAGAGGATCCCTGAGATCAGGCGTTTGGCAATACTGAGAGGGAAGAAAAACCATTAGACCTTTATACATGTAACAAGAACAGGCAGACCTGTAATTACAGTAATTTGGAACCAGAAGGGTTATAAGCCTTTGTGCTTCAGCAATACCAGTTAGTAGGGGCTACGTGCTCAGTTTGGTGTACAGGTTGTTTGGTGGGTGTCTGTGGAGAGGAGCGAGGAAAGATATCCACAGAAGCAGAAACTAAACAGAGAAATAAATGGTACTTGGAACCAGTTTAATCACAGCTCATGATCAGTAATGACTTTGCTGATGGGCAGGACAAGGTTTCCTTGATTCACTCATATATAATCAGTCCTGCTGTGGAAGTACACTTTGTGAGCCAGATGTTATCAATTCGTGCTCAGGATAAAGCTATTTCTGATGAGGTTACTTTGCAACAAGGGCACTACAGTGTTTGCTTCTCACCTTCCTACATCCCCTAGTGGATCTACTAATTTTCAGAAATATTCCTACCTTGAATGGTTAATGCACTAGCATGAACAATATCACAAGTGAAGACGTGAGTGAAAGACAAGTAGAAATAGAAAACTACTCAGTGACTTGGTAGCTTGTACCAACGAAGGTATGAAATTGAAACTCTTCTTGCCTCACTGAATTCAGTATTCAACAACTTCTGTAATTCCTGAAGAGAGACATGTCAGAGATTTGTGTGTGAAGGCAGAATCTGGTAAATCAGATACACAGCCTACTGAGAGGAGTTTAGAAAAAACATGTCATTGACATGGAAGGAGAAGGATACATCTTTCTCTGTAAACACGAGGAAGAAAAAGCAACAAATCATTCACGGAAGGTAAGGCAAAGTCTTAAATCTAGACTTGCCTTTTTCTAGGCAGCAGCCACACCTTGTATGTTTACATCCAATAAAACCAAAGACAGGTGCTTAGTCACCATGCAAGTGTTGACACGAAATGATCTCCTACTAAAACAAGCTACAGGGTGTGCAGTATGACTGACTAAAACTGATTGCGACAGTGAACCTGGTGTACAAATTAAAAGTTACAAAATGCAGCAAACAACCTTACGGGAGAGTAAAACAGTATTTAAAAGAATGAGTGTGTCTGAAATCAGTTTTCTTTCATACTCAAAAGCCCAAAATGCACATGTCCAAATAGCCTGGCTGGGATAACTTGCGCTATGACACAAGGTTCAAGGAATGACACCTGTCAAGTCCTCTGCATCTTGTGGGTTCCCTTGGGTGGCATCCAGGCATCATCTTGGGACAGATTCTTCTACTGCCCTTGGCTGTAGACCTCTCAGAGCACAGACCTTTTGGGTTTGACGTACAAATTGCATTTGTCAGCATTTACAAGTGTAACTCCTATTGATTATCACATATATATCACTTCTGTAACCATTTCCTCATTGATTCTACTCAAGATGTCTTCAAATCAATCTTAATATTTCCTTTACAAATCTCTGTGCTGTTTTGACAGCTGGGAATGTCTTCATACTTCACTAAAATACTTTCCATCTAATTCTGTTCCAGGAAAAGTCTTCTAAGCACATAATAGCTATTCCTGCAAGCCCAGGCTCTTTAGATAACGGTCTTTCAGCTGGTGAATCAAGTAGTGTATATTAGTTATTTCTTTTATTGTCTCCTCTTGTGAGATCAGAACCATTTACATTTAAACATGAAGTAAATTAAGCTCTTTGGCTTTGTAAGCTTTAAATATGCACAGCAAATTTCTGTTTTCACGCTGAGTGCCTGGTCCTATTGTCACTCAAACCAACAAACCCAGGAACCTGGGCACACGGCATTGCTTTACAGCTGATGATACCCTGCTATTAATTGAGTCAGTGTCACTATTTCCAAGGGCTGTTTTGTTACAAGAGCAATCCAGCTCTTTCTCCACAGAGAATGAGTTGACAGCAGGGCATTTGTAGATTAACAGCTGTTCGGAACATGACCATGTGTAGCCACACAGAAATCTACCACTCATCATCCAAGGCAGATTCAAAAAATAACAGAACCAAATACACATCTGAACTGCCAGTAAAACGCCAGCCAGTTTATTAGGTTATGAAATACATGCTATGTAGTGCTTTCTTCATGTTTTATATCTAAAACTGGCTAGAAAGGGAAAATGAAGTTGTTACAGTTGAATGACTGATAAAAGAAGTACTGCATCTTTTTCATTTATGTATGAAGTGAAAAAAAATCATTATCCATGCTTCAGAAACCAGTTTGTTACCACTGTAGAATTTTCTTTTCATGTGTATAATCCATCTTCTAAGAAAATATTCCTTACTTTTTCCAAAAAACCGACACCATAGAAATAAATTATATTAAGCACCAGAAACGACAGTATCAGTAGCATTATCCTTGTTTAAGACTCTTTGAGGACTTGCTCTGGCAGCTTGACAAAAACTGTGAATTGGATATGAGTTGACTGGGTATTTAAAAGAAACAATCCTTTTCAGAAATCTACTGTTTGCTTAAATGTCTTTTATTTGATTGAACAGAATTCTCTGTTTGCCTCTGATCCTTGCCATTTAAGTGGTGTTTGTATTGGCTCAAATACCCTCAAACACTATTGTGCTGAGTTACACACATAAATAGAAGACAGCCAGTTTCAAAGAAAGATGTGAAGACAGCCAAAGTGTTGTCACAAATCTACTCTGTTCTTGCACATCAGTGCAGTGGGACAGTCCCAGGACACGATCTGACATGCATTTGAACCGAGGCTGCAAAGACACTTCTTCCTTTCACTTCTCCCTGCTTCCTCCGCACTTCATATCCACTTCCATACTGTTCCCCATGGTGCTGCTCAGTAGCATTAGGACTGTAAATAAGACTTGTGTTCCTCATTGTCTTTCAGGCTAAATTTGGTTACTGTGTCAAACA
Source organism: Dasyornis broadbenti (assembly GCA_013397935.1). Classification (NCBI taxonomy): domain Eukaryota; kingdom Metazoa; phylum Chordata; class Aves; order Passeriformes; family Dasyornithidae; genus Dasyornis; species Dasyornis broadbenti. The sequence continues at coordinate 474,694 of VZRN01004878.1, read as the reverse complement.
GGGACTGGAAAAACGGGAAGAGGGTAGTGGGCAATTGGGTAGTGGGAGTACAGAAATGCAGGCTTACGTAAGCATTAACCCACAAACTCAGAGCCAAGGTAGGATAACCACAATTAACAGTCACTGTCATCTCATCTATCTTCAAGTCTTTAACCATATAATAGAAGTCATATTACTCCTTCAGCTCGTGTTTTGCTAAAGCAAATCAATTTGTCACTGTAAACCACCCGTGTAAAAGAGGTTTATAGTAAATGGTGAGGATTTAATTACTAACAAGCTGAATTTCAGAATTCCTGTTCAAAGAGAATTTTGTTAGAATTCAGGACTGAGAAATTTTTAGCAAGAATCCTCAGACTTAACTAATGGGAGTTTTACTCAAGATATACTCAGAGTTGGTATTCTGGGTTGGACCACTGAAAAATTTTGATATTGAAGCTAGGCAATATATGGAATTTTAAAAAAATTAAAAGGTGGCATGGGAAGATGAAATGGAGAGATACAATTTTGTGTAGGATGAATATATGGGGAAAAGTGCTGAAAATATAATCCATGTTGTGATGAAAACTGAGTAGGTTGAACCCTCAGGGACAGTTTATGTCTTGCGCAAGTTCCCACAAATTACAACAACTTCCCAGCACATTGCAAGAGTGGTAGAACGTGACACCTTTTGCTGTGCGGAGAAACTTAGGCCCTCTGAGGTAGAAAGCTGACAAGGTGGTTGTAATCTGCAGACAAGGTACTTTTTTCTGTGAAGAGAAGATTTGGAGAAAAAGCAGAATTCGGTGTGCTGTCATTGTAAGGCTTAACATATCTTACAAGACTGAGGGTGGTTAGAGATGACATGGTGACACAAGTCAAGCAGTAGCATTTCAGGATTCTTGTCCACATATAATGAAAAAGCAGGAGCCCACTATTTAATAAGCCGTTACATCCAGTGTCACACCTGTTTGGTGTCCCAGCTGGTCAGGGTGTCAGGGACATTGCAGAGAAATGCAGGGCTTAGGAAATCTGCTAGCTCAAAGCTACTTCTGAAGAGACACAGCACTGCTGCTACTGATTCCAATGGATTACTGACAAAAGTGAATCCATCTCTGGATGTGTCCATTCTGGTGTGTCCAGAAGAACTGAAACTAGTGTCAGTAATTTAGTCTTGTATTGAAGGGGATGTTGGTCTTCGTCTAGTCTCCTTAAGGTTTCACTCACTCATTTTCAGTACTAAATTGTTCCAACACTGAAGGACGGAAAAACATCTGATCCTGATCACATTTGTTGAGAGACTTCCCTTCAGCCTATAAGAAACAATCTGAGAGTTCCTCTTTAGTGGGTGCATTAAAAAATGAGATTTTACCTGAGTTTAAAGGATATGTAGAGTTTTTTATTTATTTTATAATTATATCTCTTTGGCTCTGAAATGTGTATGCAATCCCACTAAAAGATGCATCTGTAAAGCAAATGCTACCTTAGATGTGAAGATGTACATAGACCACTCATTTATTTTCTATCCTTTAAACCCAGATTATCACATTAAAAACTAGGTATGAGTAGGAAAACTTTCAACAGATCGGAGTTTAAACTGTCACTGCATGTAAAAATAAATGCCTGCTCTGCTGTTTGGCTGGCACCACATTCTAAAGTAAGAGATAGATAGGCTAGAAATAGACAGGCACTTACTGTCCCATCATTTAGGCATATTAAGTTATAAAGTATTGCTTGATGGTTCTTGTAAGGACACAGTTCCCTTTTAGACTGAGGGACACAGGCAGCCAGGAACAGTTAATCATGGGGAAATGGCTTAATCAGCAGCATCATGAGTAGCATCGTGTGAGGCTCTGTCAAACATGTCAGTGCAAAAACACAGTTACAGGGAAATTAGGGTTGGAAGGGACTTTTGAAGGTCATTGTTTTAATCCTTGTGTTCAAATCATAGCTACGATAAAATTTGGATCAGGACAGTTATTCTGATACTTCTGTTGAACAACTAAGTGAATATAAAATGAAAATTCTAATAAAAATCCACCATTTCCTTTAACACGGTACTGGTATTAACACTGAATAAAGAACATTTTAAACAGGCAGCAGTGAACTGACCTGTCATGTTTTAACCTGCATAATGGTATTTTAGCCACACTTGTGGACTTATTAGAAAGGGGAAGCTTGCTAAAGGCTATCTGGACATAGCAATTTGAGAAGATGGATTTAGTAGAAAAACTTTTTTTTCTTTAATTAGTATGCTAATGACATCTTGAGATGATGTAAATATTGTTGCCATGCAACGTTGACAATAGACTAACACACATAAGAGTTTCTTCATGGTATGGTGAAATTAATTTGGCTGTCAGTGCTTGGCAGCTGGAAGTGAAGCTGCTCAGATTACAAGCCAAAGAAGCAGTAGAAAATGGGTACTCCTATCATGTGACATAAAAACAAGTTTTCTGCTGGAAGCAAGAAGTGCGTGAGTTTTCATGTGGCAGATAAATTGGTCATGATTTCCTGTAAAAGGTTATATGATTATGAGGCAATTTGAACTCTTCTACTTAGACCGCATTCTAACACAACTTGTGGAAACAGTTCTGTTGTGTTTGTGTGCTGCAAAGATGCATTGATTAGCTGCAGAAAACAGTTCTCTCAAAGCTTCTTTCTTCCTCTATTTTATTGGCTATTTCCTCATTCTGACGATCTGCTTGATAGTGCTGAGTTTTTTCTGTTTACAAAAGATGATTGTTCTCAGATAACACAGAAGACTAATAATGTTTAAAATATGAGTTCTTTATAAATGTGTGTTTAAAATCTGGTTTTATATCCTTTACAGTTGTCTTCTTGATATCTGCACAAATTTTTATAGAAGCAAGTATTACATGATGACAACAATCTAACAAATCTCCTTAATTATAAATTCAGCCTAATGCTGTTCAAAATCTCAATCAGAGGACTAGAACGTGGATGAAGATTGTGACTGGATCTGTGATTTGTCATGCCAAGGGGGATCACTAGTAATTTGATCAATGGATACTCATCAGCAGTGTCTAGCAGGAGTCTTAGCCATGATTTCCGTACTATGTTGTCTGTTTTTCACTCACTAACAGATCTCAGAATGTGCCAAAACCCAACCCTGTGTACCAGGATATATTGCACATAGCAAACACTTTGCTGGGCCAACATGAGGCACATGCAGCTAATACAGAGGGGAGCCAGGGCAGCAGAGCAGTAGCGAGAGTGTCAGTGACATTGTGGTCAGAGACCACAAACCTTGGTGAATACTCACAAACTCAAAGGCAGGAAAACAGCAATTATGAGAGAAAGAGAAGTCACACATTTGCTGTGTCAGAAAATAAGAGATATTAAAGAGATATGGTTCAATACCATGAAGGATTAAATGTTTCCCACACAGCCAGGCATAACAAGACACAAAGCTACCAAGAAAACAGTAACAGACTCAATTAAAGCAGCCTTTCATACAATACCAAATAAAGGCAATTTTAAATTATACTTGACTTTTAGTGGTTTAAGCACAGAATAGGACACACAGCAGAGATACAAAGAGGATAACCTATGGTTTAAGGATTACAAGGTAATTGCATCACGTGAGGATTTCTATGATTGTGGGGCATCTGGAGTAAATGAAGGAAGAATGACACAGTGACCTTTGGAACAAAGTCTTCTAAATCCTAGAGCACAGACTGGCATTGAGAAAGACAAAAGCTAATTATTATTTTTGTGGTTTGAATGTAAACTGAATTAATCCCCAATTAGGAAAAAAAAAGAACATGTTTGAGTGCAGTATGGCCAACCCTGTTACGCTGCAGCAGGGTGAGACAAACAGACTGGAGATGAGGGAACTTTGACCTCTGTGTGTCTTGATTTCTTTGATTTTCCCTCATCAGCACATTGTGGTTTAATTGAATTACTGAATTTCAGAACTAGTCTGTTCCTCTGTCTGAAAGAAACATATAAGACCTGAATGAAGGGACAATGAGAAGAATGAAGGGATGATGAAACGCACAGGACGATTTCTACACAGGGTGTAGGACGGTGTATAGGCGTATTCATGTATGGAAGAACTCTTCACTTTGTAACTATAAATGACTGACAGATGTAGGGTTAGTCAAGGAAGTACTGTGGAAAGGATGAACATGGATGTGCTGTTTGCTGTTTTTCCAGCATATGAACTGTGGGGATCCAGCTGAAGCCAACAGGAGGCCAGCAAGCAGACAAAAGGAGGTGGTTCTTCACACACCATGGATCAAAGTTGCAGTGCTGTAAGTGCACCTGAGTTCAAGGATAGGCTTAGGAAGTGTATAGAATAAATGTCCACAAAGCTTTATTAAACACACAGAAACCATCCCTGATTCAGGAAACTCCTCAGCTGTAATTGACTGAATGCCAGAGAATGTGTGGGGCAAGTATAGACACACGTGGCTTGTCCTTATATTCATCTCCAAGAACCTGCTTGTGGCTGCTACCAGAGACAAGATACTGAGCTAAAAGTCCTTTTTGATCTGCCTTAACCCTAGAACATAAGAAATAAGTCTGCCTAAAACCAGATCATGTTATTAGGCTCAAAAGTCAAATACGGGAAAATTATGACATGAGATTATTTCAGAGTCTATTAACTTTACGTTCCTTTAAATTCCATAAATAATTATATTTTTTAACTAAGAAAATGGTGCTACCACTTTCTGCCTTGAAAACATTTCATTTAATGGAGAAGTTATCATTGTTCAGAGCAATTTCTAGTATTTTATAAAAGTTCTACAGGACAATGGATCACATTACAGAATAATAAAAAATTACCTGTGCCTGAAGATTGCTTGTCTTACACCTTTTCTATGCAATATATTATGTGTGTGTTTACTAAATAGCTATTAGTGTAGCTCTGTGTAACATCTCAGAATCAATCCTGACTACTTTTTGTTTCAGATTAAGAATGTTTGGAGAAGACCATTCTGAAGAGCAGCATGGCACAGGGTGCTTGTTTCTCTGGCTATGCAGAACAGGATGTCAGGTATGCTAATTACTAAGTTTCTGAGGACACGGGCATTCCTGACACACATGGTGGCTGCTACAGGGCAGGAAAAAGATCTTTGTATTCCCCATAAAATCAGTACAGTCTTTCTAATCTCAGCACAAGTAACCAGCTTCCTGATACAAGGCCACAAAATCAAGACTTCATGTCATACCAGGAACCATGCTTAATGCTTGTGTAATAAAGGAATTAAATAAGTCTTCAAAGGTTCTCAAATCTGCAGAATGGGTTGTTTCACAACCCTGAGAGATCACAATTTGATCTGCTTTTCAAAAATAATACACTAATTGAAACTACACTCCAATTGTTAACATCATTACCAAACATTCCAAACTTTATTCCTTCAGAGGCATAGAAAATTAAATTTATTGAATTAAAATTAACTTATTTTTTTTTGCCACAGAGGGAGCTGTCCTTACTGTATCAGTTAAAACAGAACGTAGCATTGGAAATGCATGTGTATCAAAACAGAACAGTGAGAACTAGAAATACGAGTATTTAGAAAATAATGTGATGTACAAGACAAAAAAAAGGCATTGTGATTTTTCTCTATAGATCTATTGAAATTTTAGTCACAATCACCAAACCTGCTTATGCAAAAGGATCAGTTCTGTGGAGACCCATGGCCTTGAACACCGTGCACCCCGTGCAGAGAAAGGCAACAGCTTGGGGCCTGCAGGCTCAGCCAAAAACCCAGAGATGGTTTCCCAGTGCCGCCCTGTGTTGCAAACACAGAAGTGCACAGACAGCCCCTTCCACGTGGACAGAACAGCTGCCGTCTGGTGCTGCTGCTCAGCCACTGCGAAGTATCTGTTTGTGGGTTTTTAATCACCGGTCCTTCACTAAGAGAGGCACTGCTAAATACTTTCTTTCACCACTGCTGAATAACAAAAAGAGACGTTGATCATATAGCAAAATATTTACATGCAATCCCAGTAAACAAGGTACAAATGCCAGTAGGTTTAGCTAAATAATTAATTTTTTTTTTTTAAAAAAATCACATAATGTTTGGCAGCAAATCGTCCAAGCAGTATTTGTTATCTGTAACTTATTAGTAAAAAGGAACAGCATGTAAACAGTGTATTTGATTTACCCAGGAGTAGCTGTGGTGCCAGATACGCTTGTATAGTTAAGGATTTTGGCTAGCAACAATTTGTGGACAAATATCTATTTAATGGTAGCTGATACAGAATGGGCCAGTCTTACCTTAAATTGTAACCAGTCTATACATTTAATGTTCAAAAGCTTGTACTGTAACAGAGCACTAAAAATGTGTATATTCGTAGTGTCAAGAAAAGGTATCTGTAAGTTTTTCCATAATCTCTACATAATTGTTGTTCATATTCCTGCTTATAGTCAGAATTATGAATGCAGTTTTCCACTGTCTTAATTAACACCTCTAATCTAATGCGCCTGGTAAGTCTGTATTAGGAAAATATTTCTCCATGGTTTTCATCATGGAAACGTTCTGATTGTCAGTGATCAGCCTGTTAGGGCAAGAAAGATTCCAATATGTAAGCATGTCTGATGCACACACAACAGGTGCCTTGGAAAAATTTCCCTGTCACAAGTCCTAAGGCTGTTTCCCCTGAACATAACAAACAGAAAATCTTTCCTCTAGCCAGTCATATAAAACTGTCGTTATTTGCCACCGAGGTGGGTAAGGAATACAATTTTTAAATAACATTAGAATACTGATTAACAGCAATGCACACAGCACAGAATATTTCAAACTTTATAGTGCAAAGTACACATTTTTTATTATATTCTGGAACTGATCCCAAGTTCTTCCCTAAGTTATTTTCTCTCTGATAAAGCAGCGCTGGGAGTGTTCTTATTTGTACTTGCTGCCACATGGGCTGCTGTCACAGTGTTTGCAAAACCTTAGAAATGTCTGCTGTGTGTCTTTTGCTACACTGCATTCCCCTTTGCAGTAATTGCAGAGCAGAGACATTATTAGCTGCCGCACACTTCCATGAAAGCCCACTTATATAGGAGGCCCTCCTGAAATCAAGAAAGCAACTTTTAGATCAGCTGTGAACTAGCCCGTAGTTCTCTCATCAAGGCAAGGTGTGGCACTTTGACGCTGTCCTCAGTAGCAACATGGAACTGAATTTAAGACATTTGTACAAATCCTGCAAATACACCTCGATTCAATGGCTGAAGAACTGAGAGATTCAGGCTAATAACTTCTTCCCTTGCACATTAACAGACAAATGAGGTTATAACATCAATTTGCAGCATCTCAGCAGATACATGATACTTGATAATCATTATTCTACAATCACTTACTAGACAATCATCCAGGGGATCCTTCCGAAGGCAAAATGTAAAGAGGATTTTTAAAGTCTTCTTGGTAGAGTTCCAGATACAAGTTCCGCATTCTGGATTTGCCATCATCTACTCTGTAAATCCTTACAGGGATGCTCTCACTCCGTGGAGGGATGGATATACTTTGAGCAGAGGCTCTTGCTAACAGACTCTCAGTATTTTGAAGTGAAACTCTGATTCTCAATAAATAAATACACAAAAGGTGGAAATATCAATTACAATTTACAATTTAGGGGTGCAGACACAGTTCTTTGAAAATGCTCAGTGGTAGTGCAAATTACAGAGCATCCACCAGAGGGAAGCTCATGCATTCATTCAGAGTAAAATAATTTGAAGGATGAGGGAAACATACACCTGATACTTAGGCTGAAGCAAATTCTATTCAAAGTGTTTCATAGCAGTAGCACAGACCTTTTGAGCTTGGAAAGTTTTCAGAAGTTATTTGCCAATCTAAAGGTAACAGACTTTCAGAAGGTTTCCTGTACTGATGGCTGAGTTGTTGCACTACATATAATATGCTTGCACACAAGAGACTTCATTTGTTGTTTTTTTTTAAACACACAGGTGCAGCCTAATTTCACTGCTGTCACGAAGGAGACCAGAACTTCTGTGGTCCAAAGTCCGAATGCGTGGTCACACATTGAAGTCCTACCCACATGTGGTCTCTAGAGTGAGTGAGATACTGAATTCTTTAGCCACTATTGTGTTTAGCATGTTATTGACTACACTACATTGCTCCCCCATTAATGGAAATATTTGCTGAATTTCCCATAAATCTTGTGTACTACTTATATAAATTGGATAAATAACAGTCAGACACTTTTAGCAAATATTAAAGACAGGTTACAGTCTGAAGTTTTCATAGTGATCCAACAGTCACTTAGAGCTGCTCACAAACATGCTCCTGAGCTAATGCTAACTCTAATGTCTGAGATATTTAGTCTAATAGCCTGGCTTCAGAGTCTTACTCAAGGAAATCTTAGCATTTCAACACTTCTCTGGGATCTTTTATGAAGCAGAAATTCCAGGCTATGGCTGCAATTTAGAGATTTATCTGTTTTCTTGTTTAAAAGAAGGAGACAGCCAGAGGCAGAGGCCATCTGGCAAGCAAACTTCAACTCAAGTGGAGAGATGTGTTTCTGAAAAATTTATGGCCAGCAGTTCCACCAGATCCATACACCACCGGATTAGAACTGTACTCATACCAATGGTTGTTCAGACAACTGCTCGTTTCCACCCAAAGTAAAATTTTACAGAAGAAAATCTTGTAGAGGTGTCACACAATGGTGCAGAACATATAGATCCTTTTAGGGATTGTTGCTGAAATGAGGACTGGCCACAAGGTTGTAGCTACAATTAGAGCTTTATTGTGACATAAAAATTTACCTATCAGCATAGCTTGTTATCTAAGATTTCTAGCAGTTTGTGTAGCTTGCTGCTACATGGGATTTTTAGCAATTAGAAAGCCCAGCATTCAGTTAAGCGGAATTTCTAGTAATCAGTGTAGCTTTCTTTACTATCTAGAGTCTTTGCTTATATAGGCTTTTTGTCACCTGGGCCCTCTGCAATTCAGGTCAAAGTCTTGATAATCAGCATGTGATACAATAATCATAATCTAGATTGACTTTACTTAACCTGTCAGTCCCAGTAGCATTGGGTAACAAGAGGTACTGGGCCTCTCTTCTTGATTATCTATTTCCCAAAAAAAATCTGCAACTTAGTTCAATCTAGATATGCCACTGGCAATAAATTAAAAATAGTCTACTTCTGGAGAAATTATGTTTATAAAGGTGATTTCATTAGAAGAAGAGACTTCCTCCCATTAGTTAATTTTCAAAAGTGGTTTTCAGAAATTCCCTTCAGAATACAAACAGCTTGTTTAGGATTTTCCCCTACCCAATCTTCATTAAATGTAGTTAAAAATGAAAGGAACTGGAATCACGTATCAGATTAAAGCCCGATTAAAATCTTTATTACACAAATAGTATTTTGAAGATATAATACTTAACTTCAGTGGGGTTATTCTGGATTTGCTTTTGATCTCATTATACTCTTATGAGAGCAAAACCAGCTAAGCTGCTTTGGGGGTGGTGATGTTACAATCCTTTTTCCATGGTGAAAAATACTTTTGACTTAATACTGTGACTACATTTGCCAGGTTTGTAAAATTAGGGAAATAGTCTGTATCACATTCTTAAATTTAAGAAAACTATTAATAACTCCTTTGTTTCTGTGAATCTTTTTTTATGGTAAATACCCTTCTAGTTTCACTTCTTCAACATTCTGTTGGCTCTGCTGTTTTAGTTCCTACTTTAACATTTTAGAAATGAACTTCAAAAGATGTTTTGAGATCAGGATAACAAAATAGTTCCATACTTTTTGGGCAGACTCTGAAGAACTTAGGATTTGTTTGGATTTGAATACTGCACTGACTACCAAGTTTGCTAGGAAAAGTCATAAAAGTCATAGACCATTGCTGGCACAGCAGGACAATAATGTAATCACATATTTTCTCTCTGACATGGAGCATTTCCTCCTATAATTCTATATCCAGCCTGAATATTCTGATGGTTGTTGTTTGGTAAAGAACTGCAATTTACCAGAGAATTAGAAATACAGCTCCCATCCACTTTATTGTACCAGTACAAATAGGAGAAATCTGGATTTCCTTTATGACAGCTTATTTCTAAAGTATGATCGACTCTTTTCGCTGAATTAAAAAAAAAAGATGACATGAAGGCAGTAAGCACAATTTTTTGTGCTTTAAAATTCATGTCAAACATCAAATGCACATTTGTAGTTTACCTGCCACCCCATTTCTTTTGTTGTTTTTATAAAATGAAGTGCTGAGTCATTAATAGGAGCAAGAGTAGAATGGCATAAGAAGGATTTCTTTCTCCTGGCAGCTGTTGGTTAATTCAGTAACAGCAACACAGTAGCACGTTTTTTTAAATAGGCACACTTTAGAGAGACCACCAATATGCTTTAAAATCTGCTAAAGCAGGGTGGATGTACAACTGAAAACAAAGTAGATGCTGCATTGTATTTTTTTTTTTTTTTTTTT
>VZRN01004878.1:430906-464268 GCA_013397935.1 Dasyornis broadbenti | reverse complement strand
TTTTTTTTTTTTTGCTTTGTATGCAAAAATACTCATCCTCCTAAACAACAGGAACTGCCATATGTGGTCAGACATCTGTAGAGCATCAGGATGTGAGCTCATAGTCTGTATTAGCCTTGAGAACATCAGTTAGGGGAGAACTTTCGGGTAGTTCACCAACACGTTCAGAATAAAAGCAGAGCACAGAGCAACCAAGAACTGAAGAATTTCCAGGATGAGTCCAGCTGAGGAAAGCAGTGTCAACTCAACATGGGATACTGTGAGGTCAGTAGTCTGCATAATACTGAGCTTGTCATTTATTATTGGCACCCCTGGAAACTGCATTGTCATCTGGACTGTTTGTACCAAAATGAAGCAAGTATCTCTTTCAGTCCTGCTGATCTTGAACCTGGCCATTGCTGATGTCCTTGTACTTATCACTTTACCCATTTGGATTTACTCCTTTGCTGACTCATGGGTTTTTGGAGTCATCTTCTGCAAAACATTGGTTTTCATTATTTACTGCAGCATGTATGCCAGTATATTTCTAATTACAGCACTCAGCTTGGAGCGGCTAATGGCTGTGTTTTACCCTTTCACAATTCAAAGTTACAAAAGAAAAGAAAAAGTTTCTTTGATCCTGTTCCTCATTTGGTTCCTGTCTATTGCTTTCGGCATTTCTGTCATTCCATTTCAAGAGACAGAAGAAACGAATGGTCGACTTCTATGCACATGTCGCAACTACTCTTCTAACAGACAGAAAGTGTCATATCTTCTGCTGGAGACCCTTGCAGGTTTTGTAATCCCTTTCTTAATAATTTGCACCTGTTATGTGTGTGTTGCAAGAAGAATAAGCAGAATGACTTATCAATCCAAGAAGCGATCAGAACGTCTCATTGCCAGCGTTGTGGTGGCATTCATTCTGTGCTGGTTCCCTCACCATCTCTTTAACATCTTGGATATTATTTCAATTGAAATAGAACTCTCTAATGAGGAGATGTCTTTGGCACTGGAAGAAATTGTAGACAAAGGAGTGTACATCTCTGGAGCACTCGTATTCTTCAGTAGCTGTATTAACCCTCTGCTTTATGCTTTTGCTGCACGAAGGTTTCAGAACCACCTGAGGTTTGCCAAGATGTCAAAGCTGTTTGAACAGATCAGTCAGACTGTAACAGAGGAAGACAAGAAAAGAAGTCTGGTTGTAGCCAAACACGAAGACCCTTTGGAAGGCACAGAAAATCTCTAACAAGGAACTCAGTGAATAATCTCTGTCATTCATTCAGCAGTCCTTTCTCCTCAGACTCTCAGTTTCATTTATTGAGCAGTTCAGGGAAAGCTAGAGACAGATAAAAGTTTTTTGGGTTTTTTTCTTGTGTGTTTCATAAGAATTGGCATTGACAACCTAGTTCTATTAGTAAGTCAACATTCCCATCATTAAATGAGCATTATTTCATTGTTGCTGAGAACCTCAGCAGGGCGGCTAAAAACTCAAATTGTAAGGAATACAGCATTTTCACTTGCCATTAAAATTGCTTCTGATTTCCAGAAAGTCTGTGTGCAGAAAACAGAAAAGAACTGCATGTAGAAGAGAGACTTTGAAAGCTTAAAACTAAGGTTTTCTTCAGAACAAAATTGTTATATGTTCAAAAATCCTTATATAATCTAAAGTTTTAAGAAACTAAATTCTTCATATAGGTAACAATGGTTTTAAAGTGTACTAATGACACAAACTCTTCTGGGTCAATGGAAGATCTCAAGCTGGTTTTATTCATTGCATTATTTAGGTTTGAAAGTAATGAGGGTTGTTTGCACAGTCAAGCTCATTTACTGCATTATCTTGTGGTAATAGGTTTGAACAGGTCAAATGTGGAGTGTGACATCCCTCCAGAAGAAACAGGATGTATGAGAACTGTGCTGTGTGGCAAACACCATTGCAGACTACATGCTGTATTTGATGTCAAAACGCATTGCATACTTCCATGGCAATTAAATTATTGATGTATTAAATATATATACTTTGAATATCCTCAAAATTTTTGATTCAAAGAAGTTAAGCTTCCAAGATGTCTATTAAATTATGGATGATCAGGCTCAGGTGAGAAGAAAGGAGAGATCCTTGTTACTATTTTTTATACCTAAGAAAATTATGGTAGCAGTACAAAGTGTCTAATATCATAAGAACTTTGCCTTGCAAATAAAAGCACTATTTTTTTCTTCTCTTATAGAGTAGTGGACTTTGCCATAAGAAGCCAATAAAATTAGTATTTGCAAGGGCTTTAGTTTTGTGAATGTATGCAAACTCACTGTGAAAAACTACAGGCATTAAGTGTTTGCTTTTGAAGTTTAATTTATTTCAATTGTGCCTAACATTTCTTATGCTTACTTTTGTTACTTTTTAAGTCAATAATTTGTAATAAAATTAAGATAACTACTGATTAAGAAGCATATTGTAATTTCACATTCCTTGTCCTGGACAGCTGCTAAATAGCTACATTACTCATCTTTACAAAGAAATTACAAATACTAACTAGAAGTTAATTTTTTAAGTCTGATTGTGTCATAGTGAAGGATATTTGAGTTGTATTAATTTACCTTGTAAACTGAAATAAACATGGGGAAGTAAAATCCTTAGCTGTTAATGGAAGAATATTTCTCTAAACTTTGCATATGTATTTGTTATTCATGCTTTATATCAAAAAGTAATTTTTTCTCCTGCATAGGATGAAAGTCCACAGCACAGAGGATTTTCCTTCAATAGGACTCCTTCATGGAAATTAAAGAAAACTTTAGCAAGATTTTTTTTTGCAGCATATAGTATGGAACAGGTGAAACCCTTTAGACTTCACCCCACCTAACTGCCACTCTTTGCCACCCCTCTAATAGCTCTCTAATTGCTATAGTACATTCAACATAGCAATGTGACATTATCTTATAAAAAAGCAGAAACTTCAGTTATCTACTCATAAAAAAGTGAAGCTGTATTTCCCAATATGTTCTTGAGATAGGAATCACTCACTATTCAACAACAACACAGAACAGATGAGAAGATTTACTGTCTCATGAGAACATGAGCGCTGCAACTGAACTTCTAGGCCACAAGGAGTCAAGTATTTCACAACTCGCAGGGTGAGAAAACACCCAGACAAATTTTAGTACAAACTACCTGACCAGCATTTTCTTTTCTATCAGCCTGTGCATGAATTTCCTGCCTCAATATTAATTTTTCACATTCAAGAAAATATGAAACATTTGAAAATGTGAAACAAATTAAAAACGTGAGACAGTGCATTTTACTCACAACTCCAGTACTGAAGTCCGTTTAAAGGGAGTCCATCAAGGATCTAGAGCTATCCCCCATGAGTTCTCATTAATGGCCTTGGTTCTGCCTCCGGCAGACAGTCATCTCTAAGAACTGTTTCTTTTGAAGGCTGTTTCAGAAGTAGTAAAAGATACTAAAACAGCAACCTTAACTGACATTACTTTTATGTAAATAGAGTTAATTCTTGCAAATGTTGATATGCACAGTGAAGACCTTCACTGATTTAATATTTTTGTCAACACAACAGTCATGTAACTGGGACCATAAGAGTCAACATAAAAATACAACCTGATGACTTGGCTGACTGCTGCTTCCTTGAGCCGGTACACATCAGGCCTAGCAATGTAGCCAGCTTTACCAGTTAGCACTTCATTGGTGCTAACATGCTTTCACACCTATCTGTTGTTCAAGCTAGATCAAAATAGTGGCTTGGAGGTGAGATCAATCTTCCTTGTAACTCTTGAAACACTCAGATTCTCCTGAGAAAATTGAGGCTTCATGTCATTTGAGTTCCTCTTTTCTTTTTTCTTACTTTCTAACCCTTCCACCCTTGTTTATGAAGTCTGCTCTGTGGTTTCAGTGTCCAGCTATTTCTCATGACACAGCAAGACAGAAGGCTGAGCGAAGAGAGGGCCACTTCAGTCACTTGAGTCAAATCACCTCAGACTACACTGAAGTACAGGGGACATGATGTGGAGTTAGTGCAACACTACTTAGAACACTGAGTACTAAGAGGTGACCAGATAATTTGAATTTCTCACATTTGTGAAAACTAATGATCTTCTAACATTTATCTCTTAACATTTCAGTATTTCCCAGCCTGAAACTTGCTGTGAACCTTCCATGGGTTTACATCAGGATTTTTTTCACATTTACTATAGTAGGATCATTCTGCTTAAAGTGAGTTCATGCTGATTGAAGGATTGAAGGAAGCCTGAGGAATTTTTAGTTCATACAACCACTATACAAGAAGGATAGAAAAGAACATAAAGAAAAAGCATCAACCTTACATTTTTTGTTGCCTGTTGACTTCAAAATATTTCTGTAAGCGTCATGGTAAAAGAGTTATAACAGATATCTGGGTTAAAACAGTGGAGCTTTGTGAATATTTACAGACAACTTGTAATTTAAGTAAGACAAGGGAAATCAGAGATCCTTATTTGCAAACAGAAACAGGGCAAGTGCCTTATACTAAAGAAAAAAAAAAATTAGCCACATTTTCTTCCACATTGTCTAGGAAGAAGTAGAGCAAAAGTTAAGGGACATTTTAACGACAGTTAAGGCTGCAGTTATGGAAGTCTTAAGAGCTACCATTTATAGGACTAAAAGAAAGATTTGCCTGCAGTGCATGGGTGAAAGGAATAAAAGAACCTGGAAACTAACAGATGGCACAGAAACAACATAGGAATGCAAATTCTTTCACATTCAAGCAAGAGTCTGATAAAGAGTAAATATTTTAGAAGATGCAAAATGAGCAAATATTAACAGTGGTGAGGGTTTTCTCTATAGGTAGTCTATACTTCTTTTATTACTCCCTTTTCTGCATATATTGGGGAAGCAGGAGACAAAGGAAAAGTTATTGGCATTTTTGAGTGGAAAAGCATAAGAAATAAGTTAGTCAAGGTTATTAAGATTCATATGGACTTAAAATGAAACTGAGAAGTTCAGCCATGAAAGCTGAATATAGAAAGGGAACAGACAGGGAAGTGAAAACTATTTAGCTGCAAGACAGTTTCAGAGTTTTGTAAATGCTTTCTTGTCACATCAGTTTATCACCAAAACAGCTCTTTATTAGAAAGTTTCTCAGTGTGATCTCATTGGTGGTCAGTCGTGTAAAGAAAAAAAAATCCAATAAAACGGAGTTTAGAGAGACAGAAGCCTGTCTTCTGAGAGGGTGAGTAACTTACACTGCTCGTGTTAGCAGTAAGAGCTGGGTGTGACCAGGACTATGATGAGGTACACCAGGATTTCAGAAACTTTACAACACTGTTTACAGTCTTAAGAAAGTTCTTGCACTGATAGGTATGGAGATAAGAGAATTGTGTACTATTGGATTCCTTTGTGTTTTATTTCCCCTTAAATCAATTATGCTAAAAATCATGTGGATGGTTTTTAGTAAGATTCAACATTTTAATACAGATTTAAGTTGAAGAAATGTTCAGATTAGAAGAACATTATTTTTATGGAATGGGTCAAGTCAGTGATTTAAATGTTGGAATTAATGAAAAAGATGCCATGAAGCCTTCAAATACAGGTTAAAGAGTCACAACTCTTAAATTAGGAATCCTGATTATACATCAGCTAAACTGCAAAATCAACTTACTCTTTATCTAATCGAAGTCAGCTGTCAGAACTATATCTTGATTGCAAAAGCAACTGGTTAGTCTTCAGTTTTGGATGCAGCTTTGTAGGTACTAACAGTGTGTACAGCTAAGTGCATCACTATTTCCTGAGGCTATTAATTAGAAAATAGAGTGAACTACACTGAGACATCTACAAACAGTGTATTGTAATTAAAGGGTATGTCCAGATGGTTTTAAATCAGAGGATCAGAAGTTTAGACTGCTCTTACTAGATCTTAAACTGAAAAATCAGACTTTTCATTTTTGCATAGCAGATGTGTTCATGGTGTAACACATTACATGAAAATTAAGGGCTAAATATTTCATGTTTGGAGAATTGTGAATTTAAAACACTATTTATGACCTGCCATCAACTTGCTAGTCTCGCCATAATAGCCACAATAGGGAAATAGCTATGTGAAGATCACTTCTAGTCATTATAGCACTGATGCTATGGAAATCTATGGCAGTGTCGACAATCTGAAAAGAGGTTGCAGATTCCATATCTTAACTCTGCTACGTAATTTCAAAAGTTACTGTAATATTAACATAATTCCTGCTGAACTTGGTGAGTAGTATCAGAAACTTAGAAGTTATGGACACTTTTTAAAACATTGCAACTAATGAATTATGTTAGTGACTGTTAGATTTAAAAACATAGCCACAGACCTTCAGCTGTTCTGTAGAAGGGAACGCTACATAGTTAAAACTGAGGGAAGTGTTAGCAGAGCAAGTTTTTAAAATGCCTTGTTCTCTCCTGCCACCATGTGGCTTTTCCATTTTAAAAAGTTAGGCCTAATTTTAATACTCTGGAAGTCGCTGAAACAAGTAGTGAAGTACTTTGTTCATTGTTTCAGTTGTGAACCATGTTTAAAGTTCAGGTCATTGAGACAGAAATGTTCACAAAAACCCACAATAATATATTAGGCATTCAACTTCATTTCAGAGTGATCTAGCTGGTCTTTTTCTCACTCTTCAAGAGCCCAAGACCTCATTGTTTCAAATATTGCATAAATTCGACAAGCTGAGAATGTTTGACAGAATATAATAATCTCATGCCAGTTTGTGAAAAGTCTGTGCTGGAAACAACTTCCCCCCCACAACAAAACCATCAGTAAGCATGTTGAGCTGGACCTTGACTCAAATTTGAGTAGCTCACATCTCCTGCCAGGTGATATTATTGATTTCCAGGCTCTTGGTAGTTTTGAGATGATCTCAAATAGTTTCAAAAGGTCTTGACTTCCTTGTGGTTAAAATTAGGAGAATTCTTGCAGTCCTATAGATGTCCATGATAATAAATCAAAAAAGCTTTGCCTATAAGAAAGTAAGATAAGTGTTAGGAGTAAAGCAGAAAACAGAATCAATAGATTTGGTTTCAAATTCCCTTTTTCTCTATTGCAATGTTTAGTTTCTGTATGTAATGCTTTTAGTGTCTATGAACAAGGCTTAGCTTAATCCTCTTACATTTGTCATGTTGGACAGCATTACACTAATTGATTAATCCTACTTTTAAAACGATCAGAATCAGAAGAAACTGATTTTGCTGAAGAACTTCTCATAGCATTGCTACAAGACCTCATGAATTAAAGGTTTCTACCCAATAACCATTTCCCAAAATAGCCATTGTACAATACAAAGATTTGCATTGTATATTACACTAAAACCCAGCCATTTTACATTACATATCTTATTTTGTTCTGTGACAACTAAAGTAAAATGAAAACTGAAGATCATCTATCTCTGGGTTCACTCCAAGCTCCTGTTTTTTGTTTTTGGGCAGATGGGTGCAGCCCAAGGATGAAGCCAAGGAATCAATCTGTATATCAAGGTCAGGATCAGGATCAGGTCATAAGCCACAACTGCCATTTTATGTAATGGCTGAAGTTATTCAACTTTGTAAAAAGTGGGGGAGCCTCCTAGAAAAAATTGTTGCTTTTACTCTTTAACATTTTAAGGTTGCTACCTTTTCACTTATACTTACATTCCCTTAACTTTAATATTACAAATGAAGAATTATAAGAACTTCAGAGTATTTTCCCTACATCTAACCTTTTTTCTTCCCTTAATTCTTCAGATCTCATCACATTTTTTCTGTTAGATACACAGAAAGATACTTTGTTCTCTCCAGGATATGGAAAATTATGTCTTTAAGTTTTCACCAGTGGAAATACATAGAAATTCTATGAGCACAGGAGCTAGGAAAGCATATGCTGTTCTGGTCACAAAGATATTATCACACTCTGCACTGAGAATTTCATCTGCTGTGGGTCACTGAACTTTGGCTTGAGCTAACCAGACAATTAAATAGCTCAGAGTAACTGTTGGATTGCCCATGTGATAGGATCTTTCATTTCATTTAGATAATACCATTGGTTGAATAAAGTTAAATATTTAGCATCCTGAGCACAACAGGATAAAGTTAAATATTTAGCATCCTGAGAAAAAAAAAAAAAAAAAGTTTGGTATGTGTTTAAAAACATAATTATGCATTTCCCAAACACCAAATTCATATTGGATGGACTATAAAGTACTTGTTTCCTTGGTGCTACATAATTTAATGCAGGTAAATAGTTTTAGGCAGACCGATAGTTTCACAGAGGAGTAGTGGTGCAATTTAATCTTTTAAATTACTGGTGTTATACACAAGTACTAAAGTGTATCAAAAGGAATGAAACTGTTTAAGAAACCAGGGTGCATTTTGCTGTTTTTCCCCAGCGGTGGGTGAGGGAGCTGTGGGAGGTGAGCAGGCCTCTACTCCAGCTGACCTATGGCGCTGTGGTCTGTCCTATGCTTCCCTCACACGCACATTCCTCCTCACAATAGGGGAGATAACAGCCGTTTCTGTGCTTCAGCTACTTTTAGAGTTGCTGAGTTCCTAAATGTGTACGGCAGCTTGCAAACACCATTTCTGAAGGAACTGGGGCCCTGCTGCCCTGGCCAGGCCCTCGTGGCTTCTCCCCGTGCCAGACCTGCCAGCCCCACAGCAGTTCCATGCCCGGTGTGCTCATTGCCAGCTCTTTTTCGGCATGTCAGAGTAGCACAGTGAGACAATAATGAATAGATACACCTCCAGATTCCCACCTTGACATTGCTTTTTGTGTGCCAAGGAAATCCCTTCTAATTTCCTATGTGTACAGGCAAAAATAAACACACAGTGTGGCATTGCTAAGCTTGGGAAGTGAGGGTTTGTACTTACAGGCTAAGTGTAAACACACATTTCACCTTGGCTGCTTGAGGCAAAACCACTTCCTTTTCTTTCTACTTGTTCCTCTTTCTATCCATGAAGTAGCTCACCATCATTCCTGTTTAAGGACATATGATGCATCTCTGATCACTGGTAAAGGCTGTAACTGTGATGTAGAAATGTGCCTTAGATCAGCACTTTGCTATAAAGTGAAGAAACAAACAAGAAAAAAAACCACAGGAAGCCCAATTTGATTTGTCTGATCAGAAGATAGAGGTAAGCCTCTTAAGTAAGCAATGTCCTATATTTTGATAAATATTACAGTGTATTCAATTCTTCAAAGAGCTGTATTAAATGAACAGTGATAACTAAAATATCCAGTGCCAGAAAAACCTAAGGATTTATCTCTTTTTCTATAACATCATGCTTTGAACGGTTAATTATCTCTGAAATCTGTTGCTTAAACTCTTAAGTCTGGATGTATAATTAATGATTACATGATAACAGATAAATAATATAGCATTTATTGTTGTTGTTTTTGTTGTTATTATTATTGTTATTATTATTATTATTTAAGGAACTAAGATTTTAATCTGTACAAAAAGAGGTTCAGGAAATGGAAAATTGCTTCTTTGTAGTGGTTAGCAGAATTGGTAGGACTCCATTCAGCCCACAAGAAATTAGGGAGTTGCCTTTGTAAGAAAAGCAGTAAAAGTCAAGAAATATTTCTCTGCTAAATTTAAAACTGGCCGATGGAAACCAGAGCTGCAGGTGTTCCTGGAAATAAGTGGTGTTGCAGGAATTTTAAAACTCTGTAACTTTATGAGCAGTTATCCAAGCCAAGGCAATGACACCAAGTAACCCAATCTACTGCCTGAGGATATGAGCAGGGGTCAGAAGGGCACTCCTTTTAATGCCCCAACATTACCTGCATCTCAGAAGAAGAATTTTTGTGGTTTTTTCTCAGTAGAATTCACGTTTGTAGAAACTTCAGATGGTTGGTGATACTGGACAAGGAGTTCAGTTTTACATTTAATATAAAACATTTCTGTAGAAATTCCATCGTGCCTCAAAATGAAAGCCAAAGGTAAGAATGGGTTAGAGCTGCTGCCATGATGACCTGACTGCCAGCAAAGCAGCTCTGCACAGCTGAGAGAGTATGTGTGTAACTCCTGGCTGTGTTGTTATTATTCCTGGTTTACAGTCAGGAAAACAGCAGGTGAAGGGAGATACCCAAGGCTACACAATAAATGTCAGGGTAAGAGTTAGATAAGTGTAGTAATATATTACCATAGTTAAGTATAGGTTTTAACAAAATTATCACACAGCACAGGTGGGCAAAACACTTCAAAACTTTTATTACCAAAAGACTAAATTTTTTAATCGAATTGATATAAATTTTCTAGGAATTTACACTATTTACGTAGGTATGTAGATAAACTTCTTAAGGAAGGTAGCCTTCTTAAACTAGTAATGAATTTAACTTAGTAGGGTTTTTCAAGTAGCTTCCTGGATTGAGAATAAGGCAGAAATAATAACAGAGAAAGTCACAATAAAATAATACTTAAAAATTTAAAAATTAACATTTCTTCAGGTTACTCAGCCCGTTGGGCTGGGTGGGTGCTGCAGATGACATATGACTTTTCACTGAGCTTCACTTTTAGTTAACACACCTACTTCAGTGCCTCTGGCATTTGTTTCTTTTAGAACGTACAATGTTTACGTATCCACCAGAACACAGAGAAAATCGATATCTATTCAGAAAAGGTTTGATGAGCTAACAAATCATCATTTAACCTTTTGCTCTAGCAACACAGGGAGCCAGTCAGCACACAGGAATGGTTTGTGTTTGTGTGCACACATCTGCATGCACAGACGAACCTTGGGGTATATAGGCAGAGACTGGTGTACAAAGGGTGTCATATTTTCAGAGTATAAATACATTGTTTTACTAAAGTCAATCAAATAAATTTGTTATAAAAGCAAGGAAAATTCCTAATGGTGCAAGGAGTTTGTTCCTACATAACTGTTGCATGCACTATTTCCCCTCATTGACTTTAATATAACCACTCCCAAGCTTAAAATGAAGTATGTGCTGAATGTTTAGATTTTTAAAGGAACAGAGTATAGAAATCTTCCCCAAAAGTGAGCTAGTTTCAGGGTTATTTTTCTTTTGGAAGCGTTTCCTGAAGTATATTTACTCTTCCTGTTGAGATTTCTGATGTCTACGTAAGTTTCTTTATGCATGTAGTCTATTGCCAGGTACACTATTGAAATATGAGATGCATCTGCTATCTAAAGATATTGAAAAGCTGTAACTCCTAGAAGAAAAGGATTTTGTATATTAAGAACAAAGAGCCCGGCATGGTCACCTAGCCTGAGTAAGCATATAGTGTACACAAATTCCTGTTGGCTAACAAGGTATCGTAAAGTCCAGTTTTGTGCAGTAAGAGCACATAATAAACTAGAGAAGGAACAGGTTGCAGAGCTCCTGCAGAGCATGTGATGTGCTGCGTGTTCACACCCTGGCATGCCCTGTAGTAGCTTGTTTGTGCATCTGCACCTACAGGCAGTAGAATCCTGGTTTCACCTTTTCCTTAAACTTCATATAATAGTAGCAAGCAGCCTAGATATTAGAAATAGGAAAAAAGTAATAAGTTAGCTAAATTTAGTCTGAATACCATACAAAGCCTTCCTGACTAAGGTATATCAAAGTGTATGTAAGGTATATTAAAGAATCAGGGATTTTTTAAATATATAACCAAAGGTTTTATAAAAAAGAAAACAGTGAACACCACTGAGAAATGAAAATTTGAAAATGCCGATTATCATCTATTTGCATAATGTAAGGTTTTGAGGCTAAAAATAAAACCCAAGAAGCATAATGAGATTTGCAATAAAACCTGCAAGTGTGTAAATCTAATACTAGCTTCCTCTTGAAAGAGTGTCATACCTCTAGTACTACAATAAAAAAGCAGTGCCATGGAGCAAAATAGCACAGGAGAGGTTGGCAGTGGAGGGAATTTCCTAATTCAGCTTTAATTAAACCTCTGGTGAGATGATTTGGTCACCATGAATAAGAGACATAAGAATGTGAAGACACAAGTTCAAGAATAGTAATTGCACCTCTTCTGTGTATGTAAAGGATGGCAGTGGCACAGTTCCCTTCATCTAACTGAATGTATTTAACTAAGGTGTTTACTTACAAAACTGGCTGTGACTTCAGGTAAAAGCTAATTGTTGCCAAAAAGCACTTACCTTTTCCCTCTGCCCTTCTCCTGTAACCCTCTCTGCTCTTGGCTTCGTGATCCCCCTCTTGCCTTGAGCCACCTCTGGAGCTCAACTGGCTGCAGGTTGTTTAGCCTAATAAAACAACACAAGTTACCTTTGCCCACCCTCCAAAGCGTACATTTTTGCCTACTTAGTGGGTTTTGTTGCCTGACCTTGAGATCAATCAGATAAACTTCAGAGACAACACAAGAAAGATGTGGGAGGAAAGAAAGAGAAGCTGGAAAGGGGGAGCAGGACTCAATGCCCTCCCTCCAAGAACTGGTAATTTGGCTTAGCCACTTGTCACTCTCTGGACTCCCAATTTAACCTGTAGGAAGAACTAAGTAGTTCCTGAAGCAATTTAGGGGAAGGGCTTATTTGTTTATCAACTATACTTGAAAATAAGGAGAATATTTTCCCAATTTGTTTTCTTAAGCTAAAGGTTTAACTTTATGTGGTATAAATACCCTGCCTTCATCTTCCTTACTTTAAGTCCAACCTTCACAGCAAGCTGGAAAATATTGTATGGCTTTCAATGACTTTTTTTCCATTGTTAATCTTTTCTGTTTGGCATCTCTCTCAGAGTACTCCTTTTGTTTACATTTCCAGGTGTGGGGGGCTTTTTGTGGAAAATTGTTTTTTATTTAATTTATTCGCTCAACACTTAGTTTGATGTTTTCTTTCAGTGAATGACTTTGTTTATAATTCTTCCCATTCTGTCATTTGTGTTAACAGTAAGTCTTTTGTTCTCATTATTAGTCCTCTTCTAGCTACAGAATCATGTTTACATTCTTCTGTAGTTGCTTTGGCTACATCTGTTTGAATTTTCTTCTGTTAATTCTGTTTTCTATTGGACAACATAATTCTCTTTACAATTGCTTGCTTTCTGTATAACATTTAATTTGGAGTATTTTTCCAATTACATTTTCTTTTTCTATTTCAGTTTTTTTCCCCAGAAAACAAAACAAAATGAATTGTAAAGGAGCAAGACTTCACTAGCCAATAGGAAAAAGCCTCAGGAAAAGTAAGAGACAGCACTTTTTATCACATCAGACTTGTTCACTCATTTGTTTAAACCCTGTCAAATAGGCTGAGTCAGAGATTTGGCTTTTTCCTGGTGTTATGGAGCTAGCCAAATATTTGTTTCAGAAGGTGCTTCTATCACCCAAGGGATTTGACTCTCTCCTGTTCTATAGCATCTTAGATCTGTAGCTGCACAAACAGGAGACCCCCCTTCAAACAAACAGTGATGTGTCTTCCTGCCCGCAGGTCACATAGAACAGGTGCCTTGGAATAGATGTGTGGGAAAAGTGCTGGGACTGGAGGCTGGAGGGAGCCTGGGACTGTGACTGAGAGGTGGGAAGAAAAGGGAAGCTGTGGAACTGCCCAGCAGAGGTTACTGGGTGTATGGGAATGTGTGTTTGAAAGCAGTTGTGTAAATCTCATTTTTAGTGTATGAAACTTGATAGGTCTGAAGATTACTTACAGGTTTTTCTATACCCAAATTGCCTATCAGATACGCATTCTCTCTGATTTCACAAACAGAAAATGTAGTAGATTAAGTAATCTCTGCATGACTTTTTTGGAAACACAGGATGTAATATGGAAATAGAGTCAAGACTTTCTGATTCCATGGCAGTTCTTTCCACATTAGTTTGTATTTCTCAGACATTTTTAGTGTATTTGTTCTTTTTCTCTTTATATCTCTCTTCTGACAGTTTTAACATTCATAGTGAGTTTGAAACTTTTTTCCTCCTACATCCATCTTCTTGTTTCCCTTTTCCCTTGTTTCCTTAGCACATCTTTCAGTTATTCAAGTCCCCTCTGTGAGAGGTTTTACAGCACCTTGTCATATTGGTGCTAAAGGAAACTCACAATGTAAAATATTGGAAGATAGATGGATACTGCATCAGTGAGGCATTAACACAAGTGCTGCTTACCCTGTGTCTTGTAAAACTAACCCATGAATTTTCCTTCTGTCATTTTGTAAATGAAAACAGTCTCACACGGTATTTGACCAGAGAGGCTACACCATGAGAGAGCTGATTCTGTTCAGTAATTTTGGTGTCTATTTTCTTAACTCTTCTTCATGAATGCATGACATCATGGACAGCTTGAATAGTCTTTCTGAACACATAATGAATTTAATTTGTGACTGTCTGTGAATCGCCCTTTAACACTGTGAAAGCTACTACTGCAATAATGAAGTTTGTTATTTGTAAACTGTCTCTTAACCCTTTTGAGTAGACCAGAAGTGCTTTATGGAAAAGTTAGAGAAGCTTTCATGTCTATTGACCCTGCACATCCCTGGCATACTAAGACAGGATTCTGAAGCATCTCCTAACAAACAATTTATCAAAGTATTATTCATTTAACAAACCGTAAAGAGTTTCCTTCTCTTCTGAGCCAATGTACACAGGTAACACTTCCAGTGTAAATCACTAACACAGTAGCACTAAAAGAATTGTTTTGATCTATGAGCATTCAGAAGAGTTGTCATTTCCTAACATGTGAGACTCTGCAAGTCTACAGATTTCCCAGAAAATATGCAAAAATCTCATCTATTCCTTGCTGCTAGGAGCAGCCCTTTTCCGCTTTCTCTTTCTCTGTGTGTGTGTGTGTGTGTGTGTGTGTGTATGTCTATGCACAGAAAATACATTCAAAATCCGGAATAAACTGAGTTTCTGTTTACAAAATTCAGGGATCCATGATTTTCTTTTTTCCATAGTATAATATAGAATCAAATTGGTTTGTTATGGTGAAGCTTGTTTGATCTGATAGAGTTTGGTCTATTACATTTCCTTTCCTGTTTTACAGATGGCTGAATTTTTCCCTTAGGATGTGGAACAACGATTGAAGTAAAAAAGCCAGCTTTAGTCCTTCAAGTCCTTTACCAAAGGCAGGTAAATATAAGTTTTACTGTATCTTACTAACAGCTTTAAGGAAAAAAACATCTTTGCTTCTACATACTTCTAAAATCAGTTTGGATCTAAAAAAATAAAGAAAGGTGAATCGAGCACAGTGCTACCCTGAGTATAAATGTTGATTAGGCAGCTTTGCTCGTGACACATGGAAATTACTTAATACAACCACAGTATTAAACAGAAGAAATACTGCAATTGTCAGCTTTCTGTCCCATTATCTTCAAACAGTTCACTGAGATTTATTTGGGTCTGTATATTGCAATAGCTGCAGCAGCTATTAGTGAAAGAAATAAGAAATAATACAGAGAAACAAGTCCAGTGATTTGCATACTTAGTAGACTTCCTGAAGCTGGAAGTAAACAGTGTTTATGGTATCAAAATTCCCTGCATGCAACCTTCCTCTCCACCTTAACTGGCAGTTTGCTGTAAACACCAAAGTATAAACATGTCTTGAGGTTGGATTTGAAGTTGAATATTAATTCATTTGAGCAGGGTTTTCTAGATTTAAGGGATAGTGTGAAAGACAGGTTTGGGCATAAATGAAGAATCAGGCAGCAAAAACTGGCATCTGGCTGGAAGTATTGGATGACAGGTGAAAATGACTGTGGAGGACCACCCTCACTGAGGCCTGTAAATGTAAGGATGAAGCAGGGGCAAAAAATTAAAGATGTTAACAGAACCTCTGACTAATTTTAACACCATTTTTGAAAGATTTAATTTAAAATGTGTGTATGACTAGTGTATGAATTGGTTTTGTACAATTCTGATTAGTTTTTGTAGTGTTCTGGTTGCTGCCAAAACAAAAGCTGTTTGTGCATAGCCGTTCTGCAGAAATGTTTAAGAAAGCAGGACTTTGGACCATGGATGCAGTTTTTCGTCTCACTGACAAAGGTAGTTTACAAAGTTTGCTCACTTTGTACCTCTATCCTCTTGCATGGTCCTTGGTGGTGATAGTGCGTCTGTTCAGCAGATCAGGGAAATTATCTGTTTCTAAAATAAATCTTTTTCTTAGGGTTAATAACCCTTAATATCTTAAGAGAAAAGGTGATTTTTAACACTGATCAGTTACTTGCCATGTTTCATTATGCAGCCCCACAAGTAGTTGTATGAACCATCTTATCAAAGCCCAGAATGGGGAGAGTGAACTCCTTAAACAGACTTTGCTACAGAAAACACAAAATAGCAAGACAATCCCTTCACATGTTTGAAATGTAGATTTTTTTTTTTTTCCACAGGTTTTGGGTGTAGAAATGTGCTTCATTGTTTCTGTGGAAGCCACTAGAGAGCAGCAGATATTTCAGGAGTGTTCAATCATAAATCTAACTGATAAATTAACATCAAGATGATCAATCAGGTAACTATAGAAAAAGAAGCAGAACTGGGACACTATTTGCATGATTTTCTTACAGATACCTTCTGTTTGTTTTCTTGGTATGTTTGCAAATAGACAGTAAACATTTTCAGGTGTAGGTCTGCAGGTTATTTCTTTTCACTGACCTCCAAAATTATATCTATTCCATTCAGAAGTTAAAGTAAGTGCTTCATCATTATCACAAATAATAATTCACCAGTTTGAAGGGCAGAAAGTGTACGAACAAATCATTGCTAGTGAGAAACTTTCTCTGTTAAACTATGAAATTGATTACAATCTGGTGTGTCACTAAAATTTTTTTCATAGATATCACTCACACTTCAGTTTTCTTGCTGAAAAAAACATCTGTCTGAACTGGCCCTTTGATTTTCAGCATCAGCAGAGAGAAGAAGTTTAAAGGATGTGGAACTTAAATCCAGCTTGGACTATTACACAGTATGCTTTATTTCCTCTGTAGACAGATTCAGCCTTAAAGAATGTAATTTTACACCACTTAAAATCACTTTCTTATGTGGGTCTTCAAGGTAGGATAAAAAATATTTTTCATAAAGCTAGGTTGCATTGTGCTCTTTTGACAGTGAAGGCTCCATGTGTGCCCTAACCAAGCCATGGTGACTGGGAGGCAGATTCCTGTATTAGCCCAAGAACAACTCTAATGCTTGCAATCACAGCATATATTAACTTACCCACTTACCCCCTCATCTTTATTGGGAAGAAAGGAAGAAGCATGGAGATGACATGCAGTTTAACTGAGGATAAATGGCAAATAAGAAAAAAAATAAATAAAAGGGAATTTTAACATTGCCAAATAAAAAAGGGCACAAGCTCATTTGAGTTTTGGTTCCAAACCACAAAGTTCTGGAGGGTGAACTCTTGTGTTGCCCAAATTAGAAGGATGCTAAACCGTGACACCACCACAGTGTAGAGTAGAGACTACTGAAGAGTTTTTTGTTCCATGATCCCATTTGCATCCCACAATTTCTTGAGAGTCCAGATATTTAATAATTTTGTTTCTCAGATCTTGGATGAGAAACTTTCCTAACACTTTACACATTGTGAGAATATCCCAGACTACCAGCCTGGGATACCAAGAAATAAGAACAAAGCAATGAGTACAGAAATACTCTTTAACTTAGCACAAAAAAAACTTCTGAAATTATTTTGTAATTCTGGATTTATGAGCTATTATTTCAGAACATTATTAAATTATCTGAAGTCATGATGATTTGTCACCCAAAAGCAATTGTGCATTTTGGGGGGGGGGGATTCAAAACCAGGCTCTACTGGGTTTCAGAAACTCAAAAAGACTTTTTTTTTAGGGGTTCAAGGTATCTTTGGTAGAAGTGTAAAAGCTTGAAAATTGGTTTCCCAGTTTCAGAGTATCCCTTTAGTCCATTGTTTTGATCTGCTGGAAATGTGCCTCAAAGTAATCGGAAACCTTAATCTTTCTGTTAGTGGGATTGCAAGTTTTGCCGTGAATGTGACTGGGCATTCCAAACATATTTGCATGCTGACAGGTGGGGCAGCTGTTCTCCCCTCGGGGCAGGGTTGGTGGATCTCAGGCTGTGAGTGAAAACATGCCCGTTGCAGTGAGTAATTAATTCCTGGAGGGAAGAGCTTCAACAGTAGTTTTAGCCAGGATAGGAATGAGGGCTTCCTTTTGTATCAGTCTAGGATGCAAATGCAGAGAATCAGCTGAAAAATCTCTTCTCAAAATTCTACCCAGACTGAAAAAAATGGTTGGAGCTTTTTGGAGTTTAAACTTTAAGGTCAGAGGAATTATTAAGTAGATACTTCAAATATAGCTTTTGGGTTTTGCTATTGATGTTTACTAGTTTTTACATGTGAACTAAGACATATACTGCTGAATGTTCTCTTCTTGATATTTAGTGGAAAAAACCTGGTACTAAATGTTGGAAAAAGTTCATTAGTATCAGCCTATCATCACAAAGTAGTCAGATATGGGTTTGTAAATTTCAGAGCCCAAAATTTCTGTGTAAGCTTGAAGTTCTTTACATTAAGTTTTCAAGCTAACAGAATATTAGAGCACCAAGTTTATGTATTTAAACATAAACAATGGCAACAATTTGAAAGCCTTTATAATTAATTTTATAATTATAAACATTGGAAACAATTTCATATCCTTTATACTTAATTTTATAATTATATTTTGCATGATTAATATATAGTCAGTCTTTCAAATGCTGAGTATCTTTTATATTATATTAACTATGCTGTATAAAATCTATGACTCGTGTTTTTGCAAGACACTAATTGAGATCCCCATCTTCCCCAGATGATTATTTCCCCTGGTCAAGTCCAGCTCTCTCAGGTAGTCTGGGCTGTGCTGGGTCCAGGGGCAGTTCCACAGCAATTTAAGATGACCAGGATGAACTCTGCCAGCACGGTGGTAGCTCCATCCCTTCCATCCCCTGCTGTCCACAACCTCTCACTGAACCAAACCCTGGAGCTGGAGGCTGGTTCACAGTGCTGCTGCCCAAGGACCACCTCTATTGTGAATGAAAAAGAGTTTATTAGTCTAAGCAGGAATCTCTCAGTAACAGGAAGTTTTATTCCAATTATAGGTTTCTAATAGAGATTTTTTTATTGCTAGAAGAATTTCTCTGTTAAACTGGAGATGGCTAAAGAAAGGCCCAGCAGTTTTCTCAATATTCTAGGCAAGATGACAACTTCAGAGCATTTCTCTGACCTACTCTCTGTGCAGTGTGTGAGCTGGTGCCTCTGCAGCACACACAGTTACAGCCTTGGGTGGCTCCTTGGGGAACCACTAGAGGCTGCTCAATAAACACAGCCCCACCTTCACCTCTTGAGGAGGGTGGATGAGATCATGTGTACCACTGAAGGAAAACATTCACAGAGCACTTGCCTAAAAGACCTGTTCTTCCTGGATGGGACAAAAGAGAAGACATTAAAAAAAACCAAATTCATTTTCTGATTTCTGGGTCATTTTATTTGCTGGTTAAATGCTGGTTGTTAATGCTTGATGTCAAGATCTGGCTGACTGATGCTATTTCTATTACACATAGGCCATTCTGCTCAGTGAAACTGAGGGATAGAAAAAAGAACATTTATGCACAGAAATAAGTTAGAACTCCAGCAAAAACATCGAGGGATTTCATCCTTGTCCACCCTAATGAATAACTGCTGGGGAAAAAAAGGTGTGTGTATAGATATACTTACATAATTTACATTTTAAATATGTATGTATGTATAAATACATATTCATGTTGCTGAGGAAAGATTTTGTAACAAACCTGTCCTCTTGTTTCCATCATCCACTTGATTCAGATGAGAAAGAGAAACTTTTTGCTTACTGGAACTGCTGTCCCTTCAATAGCTCAACCATCAAAGTGGTTCCTTTTGATTTTGGTGCGGTCATACAGGGCATTTCTGTAAGTATTGTACTAAACCCTGAACCCCTAAACTTCAAACATCATCTTGGATCTGTCTAGATAAGAATAAAAACTATATAGATGTCATGAGTTCTGATAATCAGAATGCACCACATCAAAGAAATGAATCGCATGTACTGGAATCTAGAGACAAACTCAAAGGAACAAGAGGTGAGAAAGTATCCTAGGCAAATGTAGACTCTAGAACGACCTCCCAAAATGGAGCTCACCCAGTCCAGACACCTTCATCAGTAAATTTAGTATTGTGGAGCTGAAGGAACAGTAGTCAGAAGGTTACTTGTAACTCAGTGCTGATTCATCTGGGGTGTTAAATGTTGCATTAGTTAAGCAACAACAATTGAGAAAGAAGCTGTTTCTCAGAGATTAAGAGGTGATGGGAAGACACGATGGCCTGAGGCTGCTTTTGTTCTTAAAAGGTGGCGATGGGGAGGAAAAATGCTGCATGGTATTTATTCATGAGCAAAGCTGGTTAACAAATGGGGACAGGGTGTTTATAAAATGACTATTCCAGCCATCAGATTCGAGTCTTTTCTTGAAAACCTGAATCACTTCATCGCAGACTAAAGTTATACTTTAAAAAAGGACTGTTTAAAAGTGTTTAATCTGTGCATACTGCTATAGATACATGTTCAGAACTATCTGAAAGGAGCACTCAAAATACATATGGTTGTGCATCTGATACATTGAAAAGAGGTGTCCTTCATACCATCGGGTTTTTATGATATTCTGGGAAACAAACACTGACACTGTTGTTCAAGATCAATTTCTATCTGAGGCATTGATGGTATAAAATTTTAAGGATAGTGCTGTATTATTCTTTTTCCTCAGTTTTTTCTTTCTTCTGTGCTCTAGCTCTCACACTCAAAAGATTTGAAAATGTAAAATTCCAGAAGTAATTTGAAAGACCCAGAGGCTGAAGTAGTTGCTGTGGGTATTTCAAAATAAAACTAAGTAGCTATGAGTGCATGACCTATTAGCTAATGAAGAATTTGGCTGCTTACTGTTTATTGTCACTTTATTGCTTTGACTCCTGTACACGCATCTGAAGTAAATTACTGTTCTGTCCTTAGATCAAAATGGTCTGTACTAAACTGGCTAGAATGTATGCCATAGCACTTTAGTTGAGGAATTTCCTTAAGGAAGTCTGTGATTACATTACTGTCACACTGAAGTATTTGTTTGAAGGACCCTGTAAGGGCATGATATCATGATGATTCCTCTTCACAGCAGTACTTGTGAAAGCAGCTTATAGTTAAAATGGCATTTCAGGCCCCAAACAACTGTCAAAAAGAAAAAAGTTGTGAAACTGCAGCTTAGTTTAGCTTAAAAATAGTTAGGGAGTCAAGGCCTCTGAAAATTCCCCCAAAAAATTTGCTTGCCAAAATGAGCTCTTAACTCCTGGTTACAAACATAAAATCAGCTTTTTATGCTGTGTAAGTAATGAGAGGGAGGCTGTATCATGGTTTTGGCCAGTCTTATGGTTTGCTAAAAGGAGATTCTTTTTTCTCCCTCCTGACTGGGTGCCCCTCTGTTTACGTAGGCTCTTTCAGTAACAGCCTCTGTAGAACTAAGTCAGCCTGGCTGGTGATTAAAAGGGGTTTTACTGGTGAATTAAAAAGTGGTTTTGGCTCAACTAGAGACTGACCACAACTACAGCAGGTACAAAGAGATGGGATACATGAAGCTGGGAAAAAGAAGTGTGGGCAAACAACAAGGGCTTCCCACTTCTGGCAATGCCAAGCAGTTAAACCAGCTTAACCATAGTATTTAACTTCAAAAGTTGTGTTCAGAAGTTTTTCCTGAAAAAGCATGTGTCAAGTTCTGAATTCAACTCAAATTTGCAGGTGGTCATGTGAGTCTGTTGTCTGTTAACTATTCAAACCATTAAAGTTTCAGATTTATCTTTCAACTCAATAATAAAGTTTTTAAAAGTTCCCTTGGTTCTACAATGCAATAAAACAAAACACAAAGAGACTTAAACGCCCTCACCAGTTTTGCAGTCTTCTTATCATGCCTACTAAGAGGAAAAGTGGCAGAGCAGTACCTCGTTTACTATGAATTTAGCAGTTTCATAAACTCTAGTCCAGCATTCTCTTAGCAGTGCTGCTGAGACTATTGAATATGCTGTCACACAGAACCTGTTGAACTATACTGGGGCTGGAAACATTTTCCTTGTTCTGAGGCTGCATAGGTCTTTGCCAGGCCAACTATTAAAACGTACTTCTGTGTTAGCCACTCGCAAGTCACACAAAATATGAAAAATTGTTAGCTGTAGGCCATATGAGAGCTGAATTGTGTTTTCCTTCTGGATCATAGCTTGACTACATGATCTACATAATAGAAAATGTTCAAGCAGAGGATGCTCTGTTACTCAGCTGTGAGGGTTAATGTAGTGATGATGAAAGTTAACTGAAAAAATAAATGGACGTTTACCATTTAACATACAGGATGTAGTGTTTTTATTAAGAGATACGGCTACTGCTGAATGTTCTTATGGACTGTAAATTTTCCTCTTCTTTTTTTTCCCTTTCTAACAAATTGAAATATTCTTTTGTTCCACCTGCTTCATTGAGATAAACTGTACAGCAGTGCAACTACAACAGGAGTGTGTTTGTCCTCTTGCATTGGGTTTATTTTGCAGTTATTGCCCAAGAACATTTTCAATGGTGACCTAGTTCTGGGTGGGCTATAAAGAAAATTGGCTATTTAAAAAGGGAAAGGGAAAGGGAAAGAATATCCAAGGACTCTTTGAGGCTTTTGTCTATCACCTCTATATTATGAAAGTCTTGTATCAGATTCCCACATGTCATTATTATATGTATATAAACATACATATTTTATACTTAAAATTGGATGAGTTTATTTTCCTGTGGTTTTCTTTGTAGTGCAAAAGAAGTGTGAGACTTACTGCTGTTTGAACATGCCTGCTGTACGTTTTAGATACATCTACTTGTTTTGATATTCCTCTCCAGGGCAAAAAATCCAAATTGGCCCAGAGAACACACAAATCTGGAGAGAAAACTCTAATCATTGGGTTAGATTTGACTGTCATCTTCCCAAGACATTAAGGAGAATTATGAGAATTAAGTTGAAGGAAGCAAAGAGAAAGAGGAGGCAAAAGATGTTGTGCAACTGTGAGCAGAGGTTTCTTTTATAACACTTCATAAAACAAACAAAAGCTAGAATCTCTTCACATGAAGTCAGCCATTTGAGATTGACTTTGCAAATCTGAATGGTGTTAGATCAGCAGAGCGGTTCAACCATAAAAGTAGTCAAGGTACAGCTTAATGTTACTTCTACTATTTCTTGAACAACATACAGATTAGGATTATTTTTTAAATGAGTACATAGGAGAAAATTCAGTATGAGGTGTTGGTTCAGTTGATAACATAATTTGATTTGAAGGTGAGACAGTAACTGCACAGCCCTGCCATGGGAGACTGTGTCTCCCATCCTCTAGAGCATCTCATGTAAGAGGTCCATAGTTACACAGCCAAACAGAAATGCAGCTTTCTAGAGCATATTTGACTGCATACCTAACCCAGTGTGTGGCCTTCCAGAGATTAAAGGTCAGTTATGTTCTCTTAATATAATTCTACCCCTTTAACAATGGGTAAAACACACAGTTTTGGTGTTCAAAACGAAAATGAATGGAAATGTTGCAAATGTCCTTAAAACCTGCAATCACTGTATACCTTTCTGTGGTGGAATAAAATGCATCTAAATATTGCAAAGTAGTAGGTTACATAAAATGTGACACTAGAAATGCATTCTTTATTCAGAATGGATCCAGAGTCCAGGAAGTATGATATAGCTAATTGATATAAAAAGTAATGACAACAAAGCTTTTGCTTTAACTTTCGACAGGAATTCACCCATGTTTTACTCGGGACTAGTAAATGAGTTTTTACAAGGCTCACAGAAGTCTTTTATTTGCTGACTTCTATCAAGTCTGGTTAACAGGAAACAATAGTTGAACCTGAGTGAAACAAGTTAGCTCTGTGCTGAATGCTGCCTTCACATCTGATACTTGCCATGTCCCAGTGAAACTTCTAGAGAAACTGTGCAAATGCTAAGAAATACAGGATCTTTTGCAGGAATGCAGTTCACATCATATTTGGAATCTTTGCATGACCTAGGAAAAATTCAGTCATGATCCAGCTTCAGACTAAAGCTTGGTGTTGGAGCTGACTTGAATTGGTTTGTCTGTTCTTAAATGGTAGCATATCCTCAGCCCTTTTCAAAGACCCTGTTGAGAAAATGTCTTCTGAATTATGGCTAAAATGTAATTTCATTCTATTTTCAAATGGGAGCAGACATCCTGACTTTCTGAATCCTCAGAGAGAATTCTGCCAGTCATGCCTTTTGTTATATCAAGGATATCAAACTGAGGCACTTGGACTGCAACTGTGGCCATATGGTGGTGTGTGTGTACATAGAGCAAGGAGTAATGAGGAGAAAAAGAGAAGAGCTTACACATCCCTCCTATGCACTACTTGTTATTCCTAACCAACATATGAAAAAATTGCATTGAGTCAAGGAGTTCAGAAGTAATCCTTGCTGTTCTGACATGAACTTCATTTTATTAGGTGTTTAAGGTGTAGCCTTATGCAGAGTATATGACAACAGCATTATCCAAATGGAAAGCAATTATTAAGGGCTACACAATGAGAAACAGTTGCATAGCTATAGTAACCTCAGAGTGAAGCTGCTTAAAAGGCACTGCTGGGAGGGGTGGAGGAAAGGTATCATAAAGAATCACTTATGTGAAAGGAGCATGTTTCTTCTATGCAGTCATTCCTGAAAAAGGTCATATATACGGCTGGTAGGAAAGTGATAGAGTCACTCTCAAATCAAATGTGAAATTAAGTGCATAATGGCCTTATAGCAGGTGTGAATTTCACACTACTAAGGCAGTTTTTCTTTGAAGTGTTGCTTCCTTTCACTGGGAAGCAGGGGGAAGCACAAATAACTATGTTGTGAATGATATGTGAAATATACATTCAATTTATACTTGTAATACTATTGTGGGACACCTGTGATCTCTACAGATATTTGATTATTCTGCATTGCTATATACTCAGCTAAAGTTCTGCATTTCAGATACTTGAGAGAAAAGATAGAAAAATATGAACTAAAAGAAGATTAAAGAAGCCAGAAATGCTAAGTGGGAACAGATCAAGTATATGCCTTTGACCCAAACTTGAAAACTCTGAGAGAACAGAAAGGTGAGGAATGAAAATGAATATGTAACAAAGGAGCTATGTATATGTGCACGTAGATATACATACATATTTGTCTGTAATGTGGGATAGTGTTTTGATGAGCTTGCTATCCAAATGTTAATGTTGCCTTGTTTGAAAGATGTATTTTTATTTAGGAAAGAGATTAGGAAACTGAACTTTTATATTTTGATTATTTGAAATTTGATGTTGAAGTTACTGAAGCAGTTCAAGCAGTCTATTTCTTTATTCTGTAAAGGGCTAAAAAAACAAATAGATCCCTGAGGTCTGTTTTTCCTTCATGTATAAACAAAGCTCTTGAAATTACTGTCTTTTGTCTCACTCAAGGACAGTAAAACAAATAAACTCTTCAGTGTTTCACCCCATATTAATTTTTCTTGATACACTGCAACATCTTGATACATAAATTTTCTTGTTGCATATTAAAAATGAAGGTAGCAACTGTGCTCCATGAGTTTAAGAGCGTTCCAATGCACATCCTTTCCCTCAGTATTCCTAAACCATTGTGCAAACCATCATGCCCAATGCCAAAACAAGTTCCCTGTTGAAATGTGAGAAGTCTTTTGTCATCTAGCTTGATTGTACTGTGAGAAGGCAAATGAAGACTGAAGAGAGCACATTTTATATTAAAGAGCAGCATTTGGCAATGAATATTTGTTACTCAAGAACCAGGAACTGTAGGCCTGACTTGCAGAACTGTTGGCTTAATAATCCCTTTTCCTGAAAGGAATTTAACACTTTTTGTCAGTTGTCACACATTTTCTTTTTTCAACTGAGACTGTGTAATCCTGCCTGAGTAATCCCCATATTACCAGTCCTCTATGATTTTTCTAAAGAAGGGGTGTTTTCTCTTCTACACAAGAGAAAAAGCCAAGTCTCTCTTATGCAGCATATTGTCCACACAACAATGAAGAAGTTACTGTATGACTGAATGAGGTTATATAGCGGTTTTGTAAACCCCTTTGAGCCTAGTCTTAAATAAGGCAACTAATCCCAGCAAGAAGGTATTGCTTCATATGAAATCCTTGCAGGGTTGTAGAATCCATTCCTCCACCCTAGTTGCCCAGGCTATTTGCCTACTGGGGCTTTGGTTGCTGCTATAGATAAACCGTGCAAATAAATGAAATTGGCTGTTATTTTACACCCACTTGTTTTGTTTCATTATGTGCATGCTCACAATCTTGTTCTCTGCCCTCCAATAATATTTTGGGACTATTATGGAGACTGGTGTTTCTTTGAAGCAATGAAGCTGCATCCTCAAATGCATTGTCTGTCCCCTGTACTGGTTTTAGGCCTGTGCAATAAGTTGAAAGGCTTTAAGTGTGAATCCTTTCCCATTGCATTTGAGTCTACATCATTCTAATGTGTGCTGCAGATTTCATTCTCAGAAAAACAAAACTGATAATTAAGTAACTGATCCCAAATTTTGAAGTTTTTATAGTTGCCTGTATTTTCCTCTGTATAGGAATCCTGAAGGAAACTTGCCATAAAATGCTGTTGGTTTGCTGTCCTTTCTTATATATGCTGAGACTGCAAAATACTTTCATGCCCATGAACCAGAAGATTCTGATTAAGTTCCCACAGAATACAATTACTCACACCTACTCCACCTCACTGCTGTGCCAGTAATCATATCTTATTAATCATCCCTGCTGTCCACCCAAGCCTTAGAAGCTCCTGTCATTTGTAACATGTCATAAAAGCTGTAAGAAATGTCTAGCGGTAACCTAAAGTCCCACTTGCAGTATGCAGTGACAATAAAACAGAAGATAATTTTATATGCTGCATCACAGGGAAGGGTAAAGGGGCAAATCTATGAAATTATGGGACAGACTCATCAGTAAGAAGGTTTCTGATATTAATGTTCAGTGCGCTTTAGGCACTTTTAGACAGCTTAAGTTTCAGCAATGAGTTCTGTGCTTGGATTTGTTTTATAGTAGTGAATGTGTGTGTGTTTAAAATTTGTTTCTTTAAGTAAACTATGGTAAAAAGCCCAAACAAACAGCAAACACAACTTCCTGAGATTCATGTAAATACTGAGCATCAACAGGACTGACAAATCCTTTTATATAATAATTTAAATTACAGATGAAGCAGAAAAAGAAGGATGCAAGTGATCTAACAATTATACCACGATGCTGCCTCAGAGCACTGAGAGGGTTGTTTACATCTATTACAAATAATGAACCCTTACCCTGTATGCTGGAGCTACCAGTCAGTCCAGAGCATCTGTACCAGCCCAGAGGGATTTCAGAGGACCTCACCAATTCATTTTCTTCTAGTCACAAAGCAGGCACCAGTGGTACCTCTGGATTCAAACAGATGAAAGGGTAAGAAACATATTATCATCATAAAATTCTTCTGAAAAATACGTCTCATGGTAAACACTTCCCCAAGACCTTGTGTGAACTATCTAACAAGAGCACAAAGACAGGTGGCTTTGCCAGCCAGCCAAGATCTTGAGATGTAGATGTTTATGTTTCTTTAACCTCCAATTATCTCTCTGGAGTATAGGAGACTGCTTTTAAGGCTGCACAGAGCAGGAAGTGCTAAGTATGTTCATAAAGGTGTGGCTTAGCTCCCTAGCAATTCCTTGGCAACAGGGACTGCTAGCCTTAAGTAAAACAAATAGGCTTTGTGGAAATCAAAAGCTGAGAATGCAAGCTGTTGGCATCTCTTTGATTAAAACAGCCAATCTTTGATTGAAGGTGGTGGGCTCCACCTTGTTGCCCTAAACCAAACAGATTCACAAGGTTTGGATAGATAATTCTAGTGCTTTTGAAAACAGTGCAAAATAGAAAATGTTTTTAAAGTAATTTTTGTAAGATGTGTTGTGAGAAAAGGAGAAATTTACACATTCATTTATAAAAAACTTGATGTTTTAATGTACCATTTAGTAAAGTCTCATCACCCTACACAGAATGGCTTATCTTACACTGAGAGGTACAGAGCAAAACCCGTAATACTGAAAAAAATCTTCACTCTCTGTTTTTGAGTCCTTTTACCTTCTCTTCCCCAAGGAAAGTTATGTGTTCTTACCAGAATTAGTCCAGGACCAGTTCAACTCTTGCACAAGGCAAAGCAGATTGCTGATACTTTCATCTAACTAGCAAGAATTTAGTTTATAGACAGTGTTCCCTTTGCCAGCAACCTATATGGCAAAAGCATTTTCTTTTTTTCTATTATAGATACATCCTCTGACAGGGATTCCTGCATAGATAGAATGTAATCCAGAGTTTTGAAGAGAGAGGAAGACTTGATCTCACAGTCTTACATCTTATGTCTATACAAAGTAGGTGTAAAATGCTGCCCATCGTGACTCATGTGTGACAGTGAGAGCCCTCAGTGAGGCTGCAGGTGTTCAGCAGGAACTGGCCCTAAAAAAACTTGATGTGCCCTAAAGCCATGGAGTCATGACATTATCAGGCAGAAGTACCCCTCTTGTTTGCCCATTCCCATGAGTCACTGTCTTGTTTTTGCCAGGATAAATGTGTTTTGCCAGGATAACTGAAGAAAATGAGGGAATGCTCCACTTTAAAGAATACTGAGGAGCAGATCAGACTCCTCAGTCTCTCTGCTCACACAAAGCAGAGCACTAGAGTATGGTTAAAAGTTAAAGTTATGTCCTAGAAATCTACTTCACCCAGAGTGTTATCGTTAATTCACCCAAGCCATTGCAGAGTCACTCCCAGAAAGTGCCAAGCAACTTTTTCTCTTGTGCCCCAGGGCTCTTTTTCTTTTCCTCACCACCATGTATTTCAGTGTAGAAATGGCAAAATCTTGATGTATGTTAATATATGTTAACTGTGTCACACCATGATTCAAATAATTACTTGAGGAAAACAAGGAATGACTGAACACAAGGTGACATTTCCTGTCAAACAGGGGTGTGCCACATTAGCAGAGGTCTGTGGAAAGGAGGTGAGGTAGTGCTGGCACTTATGAAACAGCTCTATCAGGGTATATTATCACAATTCCAACTTTCTGGGAAGGGAATTGCACCTGTTTGCCATGTGCTGAGTTATTACCTGTGTTTATAAAGCAATTCTATAGCTATTAAGTGATGAAATGCACTGAAGTGCATCATGTGGCATCTGAAATTTAAAATTCCTACAGTATGCCAAAAGGAATAATCTAGGTATACCTGTCCTTTTTCTGTCTGAGTACATTTACTGACTGCAATATGTTTCTTTGAGAATGTTTCTTCTCAGTGAACATATCACTCTCCTGTATCAGCCAGGTGTATCTGTAAGGACACTACTTCTGTCTTATTTCCACTGCATTGTCCACAGCATGTAAGATCCAGTACGAGGACAAAGGAAGAAAGCTATTTGTTTAATCACGCTCAGAGGTTAAAGTGAAAAGAGCATTTGTTGAATAGAACAAGGAAATTTGAGCAAGAATCTGATGACTCTACTGACATGACTGTAACAATATTATACAGTTCAGTGTAAACTAGTCTTCCATGCAAGCAATTGCATCTAGAGGTGCTGTAGAAAAAAATCAGATTATTTTTGCAAAATCTGTAGTTGTCTTGTCAAACTACAAATGGTAGAGTAGAAACTAAACTTATCTAATCTTCCTAGAAATCAGCATATTAGCTCTGTAGAGGCCGGTAGCAATGAGTCAGACAAGACTTTTTAGAGACCTTGTACCTTAAGACAAGGCAGTGAAAAGTTGTATCAGAGGTCTGCTGCTTCTTTGGGGAAAGTATCCCACCATTGTGTTGGATAGAATAGAACATAGGGTGTGTTTGAAATCCCCCTGTCAGATCCTAGGTATGTAATAACTGTTGGTGGAAGTGAAGTGGAACAAAATAATCAAGATGAAAGATCAGGAAATCATTGAATGATAGGTCCTATCATGTCTGTTTTGAATGCACATAATTGCATTCATCAATTTATTATACAAAATTCTTCAATGAAATGTTTTTAAAGCCTAAGTACTTCAACAGGTGATTAAGTTTTGCTTATATTTTGCATTTATATTTTACTTCTGTTTATACTGTGGTGAGAAAAAGAAGTATATTAGCATATCTGTATGTGGAATAAGTTTAATTAAATTCTAATGAAGAAACAGGTTAAATATCAGAGCAGTTAAATCAAATGGGAATGAAATATTATAGGAACACACCCTCCTTTTTTATCAAGATTTTTATGTCAGCTGAGAGCTTGTGGTACAATCTGAATAAACAGACAGAGGTTAGTAATTTCTGCCAAGATAATCTCATAAGGCCAGTATCAGCCAGTTGTCAGGAAAGCTTGAGAAGATGTCACTTGCATAAATTCATCATTAGTTGTGCAAATTTTACAGTTGTTTTTCTTTTAATAAATTGGACTTCCAGTATACAGTCCGTTGTATTTGATGCTCAGTTCTTTCATCATTGCTACATTTCAGCACTGATTATCAACTCTCAGTAAGTGATAGCAGTGTAGAGCATCAGATTTTTGGATGTAGATAATGGCCTTTACACTTCTTATGTTGTCTATTTGTTTTTCATGTTACATGCAAAGGTGACTGGGTATCCCATGTTCCAGATGGCTGTGGCCACTTCTCACTCTGAAACATCGGTGGTTTTGTGGTCTAGTGAACTTCTGAGAACTTTCTAGCTGTATAGTGTGAATGCATTCATGTGTGGGAATATGACAGGCTGAATATCATAGATTCATTGAAGGAGTGTTACAAAAGCTTTCTAAAAGGGTAAAGGACTTCTGAATTTCCTGTCTTGCTGTTCTTATGACTGGAAGTGTCTGAGTTGGTCTGTTAAATATAAAGTAATAAATGGCCCAAATTAAATGCTTTGTGTAGACATCATGTCATTCTCATTTACCGTTATGAGGAGTTGAACTCTTGATCTTTTCACAAGAGGATATAACTTTATCCTGTTGAACCTTAAATATGTAATCTTAAATTTTATTTTTTATGAATTAAGAAGATGATTCTATTTAATTGCATGTAAATACTAGTGAGTAACAGAGAGCAGTTTGGCTTTTAGCTGTTGCAGTGGGTTGTGTTATCAGTTTATGATTTTACTCTTCACTAGGGTGATAGTGATGGTAGCAAGGATGGTAGTAATGGAATTTTTTCGTTTATAGCTTATGTAACAAATAACTCACTAAATTAACTTTATCATTAAAAAGCTAATTTTTTACTATTGGATGTTTTGCCACACTGACAGACTTATAAACTGCTATATCCTTTCAACATACAAAGAGAGGATGGGTTAGTGTATAGAAGTGTTTTTATCTAAGACTGAACATCAGTCTTGCTTAAAAAACTGCCACAAAAAGAATATTTTCCATTGAACTTCCATTCTCATATTATATTCTACCTGAGACTAAAAAAAGTAATAAGTTGCAATGAAAATTTATTTAGGCAGAGGCAGTAAAACTTCATACAAAGTCAATTTTCCATCACAGGTAAGATAGATTGAAACGGTCAGGAAGTACTTGCATATTCATCTCATTAGGTAACAGAAATTGTATCACACGGCTTGTCTAACTTACCATAGCTTAAAGATCCTGTCTCAACTAGTTGCAGTGAATTATTTAAAAATTTAGCAGTGAGATCAGATTGGCAACCAGGAGAAAGTTTCTCATCAGCAATGAAGTGCAGCACGGGAACGGGTCATCCATGGATGTTTCCAAGACAGCTGGACAAAACACTGGTTGTTTCAGTGTAGTGCTGGCAATAATCCTGTGTTGGACAAAAGGACTTGCAGAGCTCCCTATCAGCAATCATTTCAGT
The DNA here is from genome assembly GCA_013397935.1 of Dasyornis broadbenti. Classification (NCBI taxonomy): domain Eukaryota; kingdom Metazoa; phylum Chordata; class Aves; order Passeriformes; family Dasyornithidae; genus Dasyornis; species Dasyornis broadbenti. Next base: position 432,454 of record VZRN01004878.1, on the reverse strand, counting down.
GATTCTAAATCCAGAAAACTCTTTAGTAAATTATTTGACGGACAACATTATTTCCTATGAAAAAAAAAAGAAACTAAATTTATTTGTTATAAGCTGTTAACTTTGCTGTAAATCTATAATGATATTTGTGAAAGATACTACTATGCATGCATGTTTCACCTGTCCACAAAGTTGGTAGAAAAGTAATGCTTAGATTTTCAAAAGCCTGATAAGTGTAATCTGGACAAAATTGGCTAAATAGCTCACATCTATACTCCAGTGGGATCTGAGCAGGTATAAAACCTTTGTAGGATTAAACCACTGGGTTGATTGTCATCCCATAAAGAAGAGAAGCTATCTAAAATAATAGGGGAAGTAATTTCATTTTTATTTATCTTGCCTAGTCACCAATTTAATATTTTAACTTACCTTTAAATCAATAGAAATAAATTCCAGCTGATACAGGATTCTAGGTGAATGCTTCCAGTGTAGCTTGATGGTGCTGGTATCTGCAGTGCAACAATCCATCAGAACCACAGTTCTGAAGCTCTTCTGCATATTTCTGAGCTTTTGTGGATATCTCAATGGAAATTATTTCAAGGCTTCTACAGTGCATTGTAATCATGTCAGACCTGCCTGGCAGACCAAAAAATCAAATCTCTCCAAACATCTGGACAGCAATCGAAGAACACTGCTAAGCACTTGTTCCCATCCCTTTTCCCACTCATTTGCTGTTAAAGAAAGGATGCCAGAAAATTCTTTACATATGGGTTTATGTTTCAGGGGTAACAGTTAAGCTCCTCCTTCAGCAAATATTGCTGCAGTACCTTGTAATCCAATCCAGGAGCCAAGGACTGAATGGGTATGAAATCTAAGCGTCTTCTCACATTTGCTTACAGATCACTTATAGATCTTTAACTTCCAGGGCCAGTTCAGTTTAGAGATGCTGAAACATGCAGAGAATTTACTACTATCCCTATTGTGCAAACACTAAGGCTCCATACTTATTCAATTTAATATCTCTGTTTCTCAGAATCACAGAAAAAAATTATCTAGAAGACACCTCTGGGGGTCTTTTGGTCCAAAGTCCTTGTCCTGCCTCTGTGGCAAATTTTGAAATTAGACCCAGCTTCAAAGTTAATTCACTTTTCTCAGGATATCTCAAACTATTTTACAGGGTTAAATATCATCGTAATTTCCCTCCTTTTAACTGATGAGTAAAATATTCATGAGGACAAATAACTTCTCAATATTATCTGTTCAGAACAGAAGATTGACTTCTAGGTTCCCTGAAAGGTAATTGAGGTATTTCTGTAGATTTAAATTCAGCCAGGATATTACTCCAGATCTCATGTCTCAGAGTTTCCTACTCCTTTTATTAAGCTTTAACAAAAGGACTTCAGTAATCAAGACATTCAGTTCACAGAAATTTTTACTAATAATGTCATAAAAGTAAAAGAGGTGGTTTCTTTTCTTTTTCTCTTTTTTCTTTTGTCTTTTCTTTTCTTTTCTCTTTTCTTTTTTCTTCCCTCCCCTCCCCTCCCCTCCCCTCCCCTTCCCTTCCCTTCC
>VZRN01004878.1:387775-430784 GCA_013397935.1 Dasyornis broadbenti | reverse complement strand
TTCCCTTCCCTTCCCGGAACCTTCCCGGAACCTTCCCTTCCCTTCCCGGAACCTTCCCGGAACTTTCCCGGAACCTTCCCTTCCCGGAACCTTCCCGGAACCTTCCCTTCCCTGTATAGTAAGAATGAAAACGCCATTACAGACTTATCCATTGCAAGCACAATGCTTTCAATGAGTCTCTTCAGTGTTATCATGGGATCTAACTGTAAAACTGATCTATTTTGCAGTTTTAATTGCTTGATTAATGAGAAACAAACAAAATAATCACAGTACTGAGCTTGCATAATAATGAAACCAAAACAAAACTTTTATTCTCCACCCAGTTACATTTATGAGAAGTTATCCTCATATGGAGCCTACAAATAAGTACCTCTATAAATATGCCTGCCAGGATTAAAGCTAAAGGTGAGCAATAATTCTTTATTTCAGCAAGATCTTGGTTACAAATTAACTTTGCTATGCTCAGTGTACAAGGGCTTGTCCCCCGTGTTTTTCAGGAACTGGGTCCTGTTGCTATTCTGTCAAGACATACGATGTCATTCCTTTATATTTTTCAGATCAATAATGTTGCTGGTGTAATTCCGGGCAGAGAATGGAAGGGTTGTGCATGGAAGGTGAATGAGAAACCAGTTCTCTTATCTGATACTTTGAAATGTGTGATATCACAGGAAGACCAGCATTTATTTATGTTTTTTTAAAAAACATTTTAGAACATGTTTTAAGTTCATTTTGTAGAACAGTTCAGATAATTAGTAACAGTAGAATTATATGAGACAAGATTGTCTAAAAGCAGAAACCAGATGGGCTTTCTCGGAAGAGAGGCTGCATTTTATGAGATGAGCTAATATAATTGTAAAAAGCATAGAAGCTTTTGGGCTCACCAACCTTTGATACCATGTGTAGATTTCAAGTAAGTTTTCAAGAGTCTTTGGCATTGATTTGAGGAGGACTTCTTTAATCTGACATGTTCTAAGTGAATTACAATCCTTTTTCTTTCACATTAGATCCTAAAGACAAGTACATATGTATTGGCATTGTCTGTGCCAATTCACTGGAGCCTGTGAGCATATGTGTCAGCCTGGCCAAGAATTTATCATGTGTATGATCTTCTATAGAAATCCTCTAATTAAAATCCCATTATGTGTGAAGTACTCACATGTTAGGGCTACGAAATGACATCCTCCTGAAGGCAGCTGAATTACAACAGCCTGGTACTTTCTTCTGTGAACATAGCTACGGTTAAAATCAGTGTTTACACTTGTGTGTACAAACACTGCCTCTCTCCAAACACCCCCATACATATGTGTGAGTTTGGGAGGGGAAGAACAGGTTGAGATAAGAGGAACAGTTCTCACACTTTTAGTCAATGCAAAGTTTTATGGTTCCTATTGCACGCTTCAGGGATAAGAATCATCCCATACTCAATAACAGTCTGTTACACTGTTTCATTGCCACTATATCCAAAGGATATAACTAACCAAAAGGAATAGAAATGCGTTTTTATTCTACCAAGGACTTCTAGAAATGCATTAACAGAGGAAAATATAGCTATGGCATAAATTCACCAATGCTAGAAAATATAATGCTGAAAACTTTTTGAATATATAAATAAATACGTTACAGATTAAAGTTTTCATCTCTGATTGTTCAGGAATTTGCCCTTTCTGTAACAATGTATTTTCAGGATTGCTCCTCAGGCAGCTGCGTGAGCTGCAGAGACAACAGCTGAGAGGGGTTTGACAACCCTCTGGTGATGTTCAGTGAGATGCATCTGTGCAAAGTTTCCTTTATGGCCTCTGTCAGGTAAATACTTGTAACACATGAATTCTAAGATACTTCAAATGAAACAGCATCCTTGAATGTAGTTCATTTTCACTTAAATAAATGGAATTAGTCTTACTGTGTTAGCATGAAAATCAGCATTTGCCAGAAGGAGGTCCACAATAACTGCTATAATTAATCAATTATAAAATTAGAATGTGAAAAGATAAGAAAGTGTGATTTAATAATTTAAGCCAACAGATATTCACAGTTAAATGCCCAGCTCTGCATTTGCCCAGGATAGACATCAGTAGCTAAATAGCAGCACCAATTTTCATTCGGTGTAAACTTCATTTCAATACAACACTAATATTGAAATATAAACTGAAGATTTAATGAAACAAAAGAAAAATTATGACTAGTCTAACTTGCAGCATTTGGCATTTAAAATGATTAGTAACGCATCAGTGGTGGCAATAGAAAAAATAATAACTTTCAAAAGAGTTTTAGAGGCCTTTTGATCTTCTTTTCTGCTTTAAAATCAATTTGAGTTTGACAATATCTCTGAAAATTATCTCAGTCCCCGATGTTACAAATATTACTGCTGCTGTTGAGCAGGAGTGCTTTCATAAGAGCTAAACTAGGTGGTGATTTCCCATCGTAGTCTCCCTGTAGTAGTGAAACAGGAGAGAGGAGTGGAGAAAAACTGTCCCTCTTGGACTGCAGTTAATGCCCAGGAGACAGTTCCTTACTGAGCAGTTTTAGGGTAGAAAATGCAGGGCTTTATATTGCTATTTTGCATAACTTCCTAGATAGATCCTTTCTCAAAAAAAAAAAAAAAAAAAAAATTTACTGGGACTCACCTTTACAAACTATATGAAGAATAGGGCCTAAAATGCAAAGTACTCTCTGCCTGTAATATCCCTTAAAAATCGCTGTGGAATACTACACTTCCATTATACATTAACCTTGGCATCGGTAGCTGGATACACCACAGCAACTTGCACAAAAGGCAATTAATGAGAAGCAGGTAGAGACTTTTCTTTCGCGGAATTCAATGGTAAGTCATAAATTGTGTTTTAGCAACTGTACACGTATATTCTTCAGATTTCCCCCCCGAAATGGGAGCGGGTCCGAGCGCACAGAGCCCCGAACCCTCCTCACGCCGGGCGCGGCCGCAGGGCCGCAGCGCCGGCACCCAGCGCCGGGCGGGATCCCGCAGAACTGAAAGCAGGTAGAGGCACTTCCTGCAGGCAGAATTAAAGAGAGAAAGGGAGTTTGCTTCTGATCTCCTTCAAAAACCAATCAGGCCAGATCAGCCAGGCGTTGATTCTCCCTCCGTCCCTCCTACACCTTTTCCAGAGGCCCAATGGCCTTGTCCCTTTGGGAGATTGACTAGAGTCACATGAGCTGCACCAAGGGCAGGTAACTCAGGAGAGGGGAAGGGGAAGAGGGAAGGAAANAAAAGAAGGAAAAAAAAAAAAAAAGAGAGAGAGAAAAAAAAAGCCCAAGCCCAGGCTGAGCTTCTGCCATGATGTCAGAGGGAAAGAAACCCACAGCTTGCTAATTTCACCTCCCAATCGGCCCCGGGAAGGAGATCACCGGGAACAGGTAGAGATGGGAGCTTTCTTTCTCCATGTTTTTCTTTCTCAAACACCAAACCTCCTAAATAGCTCTTTCTCTCCTCTTTATATTGTGACTCCTCGTTCGCTCCTTTTCCCTTTGATTACTTGCAGGTAGGGGGTGAGCCTTGTGGGATTTTTTTTTTTGTTGTTCTTTTTTTTTGTTTGTTTGTTAGTGTGTCTTTCTTTTTCTTTTTTTTTTTTTTTTTTTCTCTTTTTTTTGTTTTTTTTTTTTTTTTTTCTCTTTTTTTTTTTTTTTTTTTTTTTTTTTTTTTTTTTTTTTTTTTTTTTTTTTTGACCTCTGCTTTTGATTGTAGTTGTTTCCCCCTGTGGTCATGACGGCTTCGCACAGTGACTCTTTGGTGGTGTTGTTTGGGGCAACAGCTGGTGCATATGGGGCTAAACTGGGTTCGGATGAGAGGGAACTAATTCTCTTGGTGTGGCAAGTTGTGGATCTACACAGCAAGAAGGTATGGCTTCGATATCCGGGGCGAGGGCGCGTTCCCCGGCGCGGGGCGAGCGGGCTCTCCGGGCCACTCGCCGCCTTCCCGGAGCCGTTTGTTCATTTCACAAATGCACCGAGGGAGGGAGGGCTCGGGGCCCGTGCCCGGGGGTCATTCCCTGCCCCGGGCGCTCGCTCGGGAAGCTCCTTTTTGTTCCATCTTGAGGGAAGAAGTAACTTTTAAAGAAAGTTTGGCCGCTTCCACACCCCTCTGCCCCGTCTGCCTTAAATCATGTGTAGCTTCGAGGATGTCTACGGACTTTTGAAGCTTTAAAACAAAAAGCTGCCCCGGGTGGCTCCGAGCGTGCTCGCTTCCCTGGGAGCAGGCTCACGGTCACCATTGGACCCTTTGGGCCTGCTTTTGTTTATTTAACCAATGTTTGAATAACCTTTAAGAGAATATTGACTTGTAATTTTTAGGCCAACCTAGAAGTCATCTCTAGTTTTTTTTCTCTCCAAAAGCCCTATAATAAATGGCCCCCTACAGATGAAGGGCTTTGATAAAACAAAAAAGGCTATGAATTTCATTAGTGGATTCATGAAACTGCCTTAATATTAAGTGATCTTCATTTTGTAGTTAACAACTCCCTCAAAAGTTGGTGCTAACTGCAAAATGCCTCCCCTGAAAATGGGCTCGGATAATCCGAAGCAGAGAGCGTGGCTCTCTTGGGTGGGAGGGAGAGAAACCGCGGCCAAAGGTTTCGATTTGTGAAATAGACAAATGCGTTTTCTCCTGGCCTATATCGGGAGGTGATACTGCGCCTTTCTGATTTTTCTGCAGTCTCGACACATTGTTATAAAGAGCTAATTCGATTGTTCCTCACTTTTGTCCATGATTTCTTAAATGTTTTTAGGTAGGAACACTACATAAATCCCTGGTGAAAGCAGACAACTTGGACTTAAGTGACCAGTGTCGTGAAATCAGTGGCTTAACACCAGAGGGACTGGGCAAAGCTGAACCACTGGACCGGGTTCTTCAACAGGTGAGGTGCTACATTTGGGAGCAGGGGGCTCTTCAGGGAGAAGCCTGTGAACGAGATTTAATGGATTTGAAAAAGGAAATAGACTTTAATTTTGTCTTTCACTTTGAAATCACTAGCAGGTTTTCATGCTTGTTTTTAAGCTAACCCAAAAGAGACCTGAACCATCTGAAATGGGATCCCCATAATTCTGAAACAGCTATGTACAATACCAGAGTATTTGAGCTGATGCTGTAAATCCTTGGAAGATCTGACTTCTGGTTGTTTTGATGGGTCTACTTTTATTCCAAATTTCACTTAAGCCTTAAAAGGGTACGCCTCTAAGAATACTGCTTAATAAAGCAGTGTTAATCAAACTTTCAAACTTCACTTGTTATGGCTTAATCTACAGGTTCACTGCTCTAATTTATATTAAAAAACTTTTTCTCATTTGTTATTCTTAAAGTCAGCTGAAATCTTCAAAATCTTTCATGTAACATCAGATAAGCTTGTTGTGTATCACTCTTATCCACATAAGCCTAATTAGTGGATTATGAAGTGATTTGGTTTGAATTTTTTCTGATTTCTGTAGTTTTGCTCTTTGGGTCATTTAATATGACACTGAGACAGTAAATCTATAAGTTTGTATGATACTTACAGCGCCAGAGGATTTAAGTTACTTCAAAAAATTTAGTGCAAAGAATGTACATATAATGCAGTTCCTGAAAGTTTGCTTGCTTTGACTGTCCTTTCTATACATGAAATGTGCTTGAATGGAAAAATACAATAATGCATTTTTGTGTAACATATAAACCTGGCTTTCCACACCTTGTCTGAATCATTCGTAGGTGTGTTTCAGCAAGAAACTTGCTTAGGCAGTAGAACAGGTTCATGTTGCTGTAACTTCTGGTGACACAGATAACTTGGCAGACTTGGTCCTAACCCTCTTTGATACTACATGGTTAGCACTACACTCTGGAGTGAGTATCTTTGAACATGTAACTTCTCTGTAGTTTAAGATCTGTCAGCGTTGGCTGCAGTGGCATTTGTCCTACTTGCATTTGTTTTGCTAGAGTCCAGAACCAATAGGTGATTGTCTTTCTTTTCTTTTCCTTTTTTTTTTTTTTTTTTTTAAAGCTCCATAATAACCCCTGAGAAAATGTGCAGCTGCAGGTTTGATCTTGTCCCAGATCTTGCACTAAAGACATCTGGAACAGCTTAGCCTAGTACACTCTGTTTACCTTTATAACAGACACACTTTAATTATACTCAATACTTTATGAGAGATTGTATCTTATTGCCGTAAATTGCACTGTAGGTGGGTCTGCTTTAGCAAATAAAAAGAAATACTACCTTTGTGTGTAGGTGGGTAGAGACTCTTGAAAAACAACAATTTTTTTCCTTTTTGTTTGCATATCTATGCAACTAAATAATGATTTTGCTGTTAATTGTTGATTGCCAGTTGTGATGTGGCCAGTTCGGTCATAAGTCTTTTGGAACACACCTTACCTAAACTCTTCTCCCTTCCCCTCTGTGTCCTGACTTCTGTGGGAATTAGAAGAGAATTAATTCAACTTCCCACTGGCAATGGTGGCAAAAAGCTAAACTCCATATTCTTTGATAGTAGATCCTCTTCTGCATTTTTGAAGACAAGTCCACTGAATATTTTAATTGCATCATGTATTTTAAAGATGAGTCAGGTATGCGACACCACATACAGTGTGGTTTTTTTTTCTTTCTCAGTTAAGCATTTTGATTAGCAGAAGCACAGGTAGGTGAAGTGGTTATTTGAAAAGGAGGAGGAAAAGGAAGTAGACTTGTACCTTGATTTGAGATAATGTTATAGAGTATGCGAAATTAGCTTTCCACGCCCTGCCTGGATTGTGGTAGAAAATTGATGATGCAGCTGAAAATCACTGACTTTAGCACATATCTCAATCATGTAAATGAAAGTTTCGGTGCCTGCTTCTGGCTTTTGCCTTGGGTTCCTAGTCTCTACACGTAGAGGGAAGTGAGAATCACTGAGCACAAATCCTTTGTAACTTTTATCCATGCTTCAGAGGCCTCTTTCAACTTCAAACATTCTGTGGTTCTGAATCAGTGATTTGTAGCTGGTACACAGTAGATCAGCTATTGTGGGTTTGGAGTTATTCCCCCAACCACAGAAAGTCTCCTATTGCTGTGTAGTTCACTTTTCAGCAATGGTGGGGTCTACCAAAGGCCTGTAATCTGTGGTCAAGTCTTTACTCTGCTTTTAACCAGGCACTTCAACAAATGAAGCATCATTTCAATTTTACTTGATATTCTTAAAATGTTGCATTTTGCACAGCTGACTACCTGAGTTTGTCTTAAGAAATATTCTAAAACAGGGTTTCTTTATCAATAAGTTTTGGTTGTTGTAATTTTACAAGGTAAGGTTCTGACGCACAGTGCCCTCCAATAACCAAGCTGTTTGCTGCAGTGTATGTTCTATATGTTTTGTTGCAAGTTTTTGAATACTGTGCTTGGCCAGGGTAACAAGCATTTGATTCCATAGGTATTACTGCAGTTATGGGATCCATCTGTATTTTCTGATAGGTGATTGCAATGTTGTGCTTTCCTTTTGCGGGGGGGGAAGGTATGTACAAATGTCAGGGAAATAGTTGCCTGAAGTCATAAAATGTGTGCCCTTTGGGAGCAGCCTGCTTGATGTATTTAGCTCAAAATGGCATTAGTATCTGATCTCTGATGTGGGACCAGCAATGGTGAACTCACACCTGCTGACTGAGATGATGTAGAATGCTACTGAGTACAAAAATGTGAGGATTTTTATTTAACAAAATAAGTGGGAGATCTCTTGTTGAAGTGTGTATTTGAAACTGTCTTAAGTCTGTGATCTAAGCCTCTAAACATGCATCAGCTACAGTGCTTACCGAGGGGAATAGTTTTCTTCCTGCATTACTGGAACATTCTTGCTAGGTTTCATTGTTCAGATCCTCAAATCACAGGACTGGCTTATTACCATGTTATTTATATTTTTCTAGTTAACTGCTGTAGCTTTATAGTTTCCCCGTTTCCAAGCTTTTAAGGGAGAGCAATTATTTTCAGGTTGCTCTCTGAAACCTTGCAGGAATGGAACCTTGCTTTTAAAGAGCAAAACCAAAATGAACTTTGTCTTTTTCTCAGCCCCATTACTCTATCATCAAAAAGCTGACATCCTCATGTGCTTCTCTTATTGTAGCCACGAGGGTTCTAAGTTAAAGATCCCATATGAAGTTGAAAGTGTTGTGGATTTCTTAATCCTTCCTATACAGAAAACCTGGCTGAATCAGCATGACTTGCCTTAAGACATGTTACTTTCCTTTTGCAAGGCAATATTTGCATGTCTTCTTGACAAAGCATAAGTCTAAGAAGACCTAATAATTTTGGAGAACTGTCTGCAGTATTTAGCTATAATTACCGTCTTTCTTTGAACAATATACTTAAAAAGGGAGAGATTCTCATGTGAGACCTGGCTTTGCTTTTGGAAAGCATTAATATTTAATCTGTGGATTGACATTTAAGTATTAAAAGTTTGTTTTAAAGATTGTCGTAGTTGTGCTGATTGAATATATTGAATGAAATACATCAGTGAATATTTTGATTCATATTCTTAAATAGAGAAAAATAGAGCTGGGCCTTTTTTCCCCCCCACTCCTGTAAATAATGATCAGGTGATAGCAAATTGCCAGTTCCTTCAAACATGTTTGGATGCCTATTGATCATCCAGCTGAGCTGCAGGTGCAATTAATTTTCTGCAAATTCGGCAAGAAACAAGCTGGTTAAATGAGCATTTGGAAACAAATGAGGTGGGGGAAAGGCAGAGGAACCTGTGAATTTTTCTAACCTGCTAAACCGGCTACGATCTTTTATTTAAGAGAAACTTGTTCTGCAGCTTCTTCTTCACAAAGTGCTAGCAGAAAGTCTTCTTGGCTCCCTTGCCAGCTGTCATACCTTCATTTGGATAAATGATTTTTTGAATTTATTTTTAATATACTTCTCAGTCTTCAAACTGCAGAAAAAACCTGAAAATGTAGGGTGAATTTTTTTTTTAAAATCTTATGGTTGGTCTTCCAACTTCAGGTTGTTTGGTGCCTGCATCACCTTAATAAAACTCCTAACAGAGTTTGCAGTTTGGAGCATTTGCTGGATCTGAGTTCTGATGTTTTGGAGCAGGTGTTTGGTAAACCTGTCTAGTAACAGGCTGTTCTTTCCACAACTAATACTTAGGGTGTCATTTCACAAGATTTGGCTTCAGGAGTGAAGCCAGCTTCCCTCCTGCCCCTACGCCAGACTTTGCCATCTTTTGTTGTGTCAGTAAAACCCTTTGTGAAGCTGTGCTGTAAACAGGATCACTGAAATGAGCAGGTGGGGTGGGATCTTATAAACTGCTTTGCTGTCCAAGCTCATGTCCTGTGAAACTACACCCTTTGGTTCTGTCTTCATGATCCAACATGTTTGATGGTGATACCAGCTGAAGCTATTTCTGCCCTGCATCGTGTGCTCAAGCTGCCGTTTTATGAAAACTTCAGTGGCACTAGGCAGGTGCTGCTACATTGGCCTCCCTCACCTGCATTCTGCCAACACAAATGGTTTTAGGGCTGCAAGTTGAACTGGAGCAGGGCACTGTTCTGAGTTGAAGCCAGTTCTGGTTTAAAGTGGTTCTGTCTGACGCACATGTGGCAGATTAGGAAGTTTTCCTGAGGGCAGCCATTGCACTAAGGTGTGGGTGAAAGGAGGGTAACATTTTAAGACAGGTAGGGCACTGAGCAGTTTATGTGAAACTGTGGCCTTGGTTTGTCATCAGCAGTGAGTGATGAGGATTTCCTGATAGATACAAGGGCCTTCAGTTGTCAGGGCAGGTAAGTGATAGACTCTTGCTCTTACAGGAGGACTGAGTGTCCTGTGTGTGTGTTGCCTTATGTGGAGTTTTTATATCTATTAATATCTAAAAGCTCCTTATTTTCATTGATAAAATTAGGTGAACATTGGTTAAATGATGTGGCATACTTTATATTGGAATATAATCAGCATTTACTGTGGACAATTAAGGATGTGCTAATGCTTCCTGTCGCTGTAGGATGTTAGTGTGGAACTATTTTTCTTTTCAGAAATCCTCAGTGCTACCCAGCTCTGTAGCCCAGTACATTATTATTGAAACATTCAAATCTGTTCCCTCAAAAAAACCCAGAATAAACTTGATAGCAGAAACAGTTCCTCTGTTACATATATTCTATATACATATGTATACAAAAATATACATATGTGGATCATGTAAATCCATTTGTTATCGCCAACATTTATGTTCTGTTAGGTTGTGTGGAAAAGCAGCGACCTTACCTTCTCCAAAGACTGTAAAACTTTTATCTGAATTCCTCGAGTATCCCCTTTAAAAAAATAGGAAGGCTCCCTTGCTTTGTTCCGGTATTTAGGTACATTTCACTTAAAAATGAGCAGAGAATTAGATAAAGAAATTGGTCTAAAGCTGCACATTCTTTTCCTTAAAGGTATAAAAATGTGGTAGTCTTGGCTATCTGGGCTATCTTCTCTTAAAACTAGAAGTGCCAGTGTTCATGAGGAGTTAATAATTTGGCCCAGTGGTTTGGGGATGAGGATGAGTAGGCCTTTTTATGATACCAGATGTTGCTACTTTTTCTGGTGAAGTTGAACAGTAACATTAAATTACCAAATCTGGGTGGATAAGCGTATATGGACAAATAAATTTTACTGTGACCTTAAAGAACAGCTTGAGGTGCCCGTCTTCACAGGGAGCGATGTTGTGCCATGTTTGAAAACCATGTCACTAACACATTTGGATGTTTCCATAGCTATAATATTATATCTAAATACTTGAATTTGTCTTGAAATTGTTCTTGCAACTTGTTGGATTTTTTTACATCATGGAAAGCAAAACAGAGGATAGAAGCATCTTAATACACAGATTGGTGGATTGGATGATCCTCAGATTCTTTGAACTTCTTTTGTCTAACTTGCTTTAATTAGCTACTGAAAAAATCACTAGAAACATGTTAATGAATTATTGTCAGGGTTTTCTAAAGTGGCTGAGGAATAAATGAAGCATCAAGGATTTTAATGTGTAGATGTGGCACTTAGGGATATGGTTTAGTGTTCAACTTGGCACTGTTAGGTTGATGATAGGACTCAATGATCTTGAAGATCTTTTCCAACCTCAATGAGTCTATGATTTGTATTCTACTATTTTGACAGTAATTATATGTGCAGTGCTTCTATCTGTTCTTTCTGTTAACATGGAAGCAGCTTAGAAAACTGTGCAGATACACTGCATTGTCTGCAAACCTGTGCTGTTTTCTGCTTTCTCTGGTAGAATTTTGAAAGGGTTGCACACTTCCTCAATCTATTTGTTGGTTTACTTGATTCTTCCCTGCTTTTTTCATAAACCAACACTCTTAAGCTATATGCAAAAGTTCTTGGGTAGCTGAGTGCTGCCAAATGAGGGCAAGGTCTCTGTCAATGTGTTGCAGCACTTTGCTGAGCAGTTGGGTTCAAGACTGATGCACAGATACTAGAACTGAAACTACTAGCAAAGCAGTGTTGTGGCCAAAACTAAAAATGCTGATTGAAGATTAATTTTTTAGCAGCATCATGTCAGCCCTGTCTCATTTTATAGTTTCTGTGGTTGAAATTGGTAATTTTATGTCTCTTTATTAGAAACTTAAACAGTAATTCTTCATTCATATCTTTGCCATCTCCTATCTGCTCTGGAAAAGCTTTTTTCTTCATTATAGTTGCTGCTTTGCAAAAAAAACCTGCAGAGATATCATGTTGTTCTCCTGCATGATCTATTTCTGTTAGCTACAGCCTTATTCCAATAAAAGGTGGGAACTATTGATACTCTGAAAGACAACTTGATGTGTCCTAAGAGAGTACTGAGTCAGAAGTGATGTTTGTTCTACAAACCGTATTTCAGTACTTTGCTCTGATAAATCTGTGGTGATGTTCTTTACACTGTTGACAACTTAATCCAGTGTACTTCTGTACAGTAGCCTCTATTCTTGCTTTGTTCATTAACAGCTGCTTTACTAATTTGTCCCTCATTCATTAAATCCACATGCTGTGAAGGTAGATATGAGTTATGGGATAAATTTTAAGCACAATGTATTGGGAATTGAAATTCAAATGCTTACCCCTTGTGATGAGTGACAAAACAAAACAACTAAAACCAACTCTCCCACTTCCCCCAAACTTCCATTTCAAAATATTTTAGTTTCTTTCTCCTCCTGCTACCTTTCTTTGTAGAGCTGCAGTGGGCAGAGTTTGGCAAAATGTATTGAGAAAGGGATATTCTGTTAGCACTAAAATATTGGTTAGAAACTTAAGGTTAAGGAGCAGTTGTATTCCTTTTTGCAAAAACTTGGCTCCTGTGATGATTTTGGACACCTGTTAGGTTAAAATGAAAGGTTCTATTACTGGAGCTCTTAGACAGTCTCTCAATTATGTTTATTGAATTCAAACCAAAACTTAATTAGTGGGGTTTCCATTCTCTGGCTCTTATTCTAGAGAAATGTAAGCATGTGCTTTAACATTATAATGAACTATGTAGACATTGACAGTGTGTGAAATTAATTCTGCTGTAATTTCTGTAAAAGTGTTTACTTTCCTGATAAGTAAATCCGTTGCAGTGAATTGCGCTAAGAGGGAAGTAGAAGTATAGTAATGCAGCTTGAAAAATAAAAGTGCAAAAAACCCTTGTGGAAGTTTTGCTGTGTAACTAGGTATTCAATTAACTTTCAGCTACAATAAGTTTCCTTTGCATCTTAAGAAATACACAAGACGGTGTATAACACACCAAACCTTTTGAATCAAACACCCTTGGATTGGAGTGGGATCATGAGATTTAGAACTGGAAATATACACTTGTCAGAAGAATACGACTGTGACAGAGTTTTGCTGTTTGCTTAATTGATAACTTGAGTGTCTCAGTGAGTTTGTTATAACAGAATTAAACTTAGACAGGATGGACTTTACAGCTTGTAAAGCAAATGAAATGGCACCCTGTAAATATGAAGTGCAGAAGAAAACTGCTGTTCTTCTGGTGTACTTAGAGAAACAAAAAAATATATAAATCAACACCCTTTCTCTATAAGTCTCATGCTAAGATTTGATCACAAGAAACTCGGATTTGCTTCACATTCTGACAAACTCATGTCAAGTCTTTTCAGTCACAATGAACTTGCTTTGGAAACAATAAGTTACTTGAAAGGGAGAACATAGTTCCATAAGAGGAAGTAATATCTAAATAGAACAAGGACTTTAATGGTGACACTGTGTTGGGGAGGTCTGAATCCCTTGGAAGGCCAAGTGTAAGTTTTGATCTTACTCAGCTGTGAACTGCTAAAATCATATCTCTAATAATTTCTTACTCTCATTTTTCCTTATATCAGTTATAACCAATTCTTAATGCTTGCCCTAATCTGTGACTTGAAAGTTTGAGAGATTGAAGGCACACTGATTTAGGGATCTAATTCCACTTGTCCCTTATGTATTTATGAAAGCATGTTTGTACAAGAAAGGGAACGCTCCCCCATTTAGGAAGCAAAGCAGAGCCAATTTAAGAAAGTTTTACTTTCTTTTGCTGATATTTGTAAGGGTTTGATCAAGAATCATTTGGAGTCTTATATAAGCAAAGATACTTCATAGAGCTCAAGGCTATTATTCAGGAAAGTCCATGCCTATGATATTCTTACAGTGTAAGTTTAATGGAGAGGTCGGAGTTTGAGAAAATCATGCAGGAAACTGAATTGTGGATGATAGGTGTCTCTTCATTCTTTTGATGTTGCCTCATCTTTTTACTTTCCCTGTGTATTACTACAAAAACAACTTGAGAAACAACCTACTAGAAAAAAGCTTTAATTTTGCAGGCATTGGCTATTCTCCTACAACTGGTTAAGCTTGCACTACAAACAATGAGGTAGTGTTGAGTAAATAGAGCAGTACCAAGCATTACAGTCAATAGAGCCAGTGCTAAAGATCACATTGCTAATGAAAGTTTGTCCTTGAAACAGAGGTGAGTGGGAGTGGGGGAGGTACAGAACACTGAGAGAGAGCTTGTGCTTATATCAAGACTTTGGGAAATACTGCAGTCATGGCATTAATTAAAACCTAGAGTTTGGAAAGTATGTTCAACCTTGTCTTTCAGGCTGTAATGACATGCTCTGTGAGTTGAGCTGATAGCAAGCAGCCTGTGAGGAGTGTGAGGCACCAGTGTAATCCTGCTTGAAATACGGGTGAAAGGTTGACAGAGTAGGGATTTTTTGTATTAGTAGTATTCAGAATTTTCTTTTTGCTTAAATTCAAACTCATGAATAGTCTTTGCTAACAAATGTGTTGCAAGATATGCATATTTTTGCATTATTTTGTTGGTTTTGATAGCTATGGCCTCTTTCACACAAATTAATATAAAGTGAAAATTTAGTTTATCTCAGTGTTTCTGTATTTTCTCAGTAGTTTCTTATATTTCTCAGCAGTTTTCTGACACATAATGTAGTAGTAAAATAAGTCCACAACCTCTGAAATTCTTATGTTGCTGGCCTGGGGTACTTTATCTTACACAAGGCTAACTTCAAGTAGCTTATTTGTGGAGTACTCTGCATATTTCAACACTCTCTTATTAAAACAGGTTGTGCTTTTGAAGATAAAAGCCTGTGACCTGATTGTTGTGACATTCAGATGGCCTGAGCCATGGTATTGCCTTTTATACTTAATGCATTACCTGAATTAGATGCTGTAGATACCATAGCTGGAAAGCATGCAAATAATCTGGTGTTGCAAACTTCCATCTAAGAAATAATTAATCAAAAATGGTCATAAAATGCTCAAGTGGCATGGCTTGGACAGATCTTTGTCATGGCAGAAGGTTAGATGTTTGCATTCTTTCCTGGGAAGAATTAAAGCATTTAGTTAGCTATTGTTTACTTTGTCACACAAAGAACCAGTCCCAATCAAAATGAACTACAGAAAGAAATTATGTGGACGTTTCATCTTTAAGACAGTTTATCACAGCCCTGAGTCATGATGGTTTGTTTTCTATGCTCCACAGGCTGTCACTGGACAGACAAACCATGGCAATTGTTGCTCTGTTTCTGTATTTCACGTTTTACTTGTTGCTGAACAAAGATAAACAAACCTATTTTTATGCAGGAAATTAGCTGTAGGCTACTCTCACCATCTAAGTTTAAAGTTTCTAGTCCCTTTATTAATTCTGAAGGAGTGTAATGAATTTTAAAGCACTTTACACTATTTTGTTGAGAGGAAGGATGCAATAAACTTGAAGAATACCTTCCATTTTTCTCTCTTCAAGTCTTGCAGTAATTATAAGAAGTGTCTGTAGTCCATGTGCCTTTCTGTCTTGAGAGCCTTGTGGTAACCTGTGAAAAGGAAAGGAGGAGGAGGACAAGGTGGTATTATTTCCTGTAACTTCAGCTTCCCAACAAAGTAAAAAATAAAAGTGAATATCAGAAATACATTCAAAAATACAATTCTGTGTTTTTTCAACTACTACTTCTTTCGAAGATTTCTGATTGGAATTTCATGGCAGTACCCTAGGCATAGAATAGTTGAGACCCTGTTGTTGGCTTTGGCTCATGCCATGGGTGGAAAAGGATTAGTTCCGTTCTTTAAGAGAGAGGCAACAACAGGAGTTTGTCTATATGAGCAGCTGGTGTGGAGGAAACTGCTTTGGAAGAGCTAGAGAAGCAGCAGGATGTGCAATGCTTGGTCTGGACCTCTATTCAGGAAAGAACACAAAGCGACAGCAGATTAACAGGTAGCGAGAAGCAGCATAATGTACTTGGGGACAAGATAGTCTACAGCACTTGGAGGTCAGTGCCACATCCTGCATCTCCTTGAGACTTAGTGGGGCAAATTTGCTCTTATACTTGCAAATTCCAAAGATGGATGGAAACTCTTAACTGGTTTTGGGTACTATGTAGGTGTCTCTCTTGAGTACATTTATGGTGCCCTTTGTGACTGATTGCTCATTCTGGTATTTAATGCAGTTTATAGGCCATCAAGAGGCATAAGGTGATCTGTAATTCGACTGGTCATATTCAGCAAAATTAGATTCTCTGGCAAGCTGGAAATTAAACCCATGCTTTTGTCCAGCCTAGACTACAGTCATTAAATAATCTCAGGCATTAGTGTTCAGTAGAGCAAATAATTGCCTTCCTCCTAATAGGAAAAATCAACTCGCAATATTATTTTTGAACATTTCTGGTGAATGAACCTGGGCTACCTCTGTCATTTCCTGCATGTTTGCCCTGCAAAGAAATAAAACCAAGGGGCAATTTCTTTTTCATGTTTGTCTGAATGATATCTAAATACAGTAATTTTTTCCCTATTGAACTAGAAGGGGAAAAGAAGTTATTTGTAGCTTGTGGCTACACTGGGGCTTATACTTTTCTCTTTTTTTTTTCCATACAGCAATTTCAGTACAAGGTCACCATGTATCCATTATCAGCCATGTGGAATATCAGTTAACAGATGAACAAAGGCAAGGGCTTACTATAGGATTCTCTGTTTAAAAAGTTACCCAGCACAATAAAAGGTTATCATACTTGTAAATAGTGCTGAAATGCAGTCTGTGCACCTCCCAGTAGTATTGACATGCTTTAAATTCCTCCATTGCGTGGATAAGGCTGACATTATCACCAGGGTTTGAAGAGTGAAGGAGCAGAAAACTGCCCATGGGAGAGTATTGTAAATAAATGTGAAACCCTCATGGGTGTAGAAACTGAGGCACAAAGACCAAGTGAAAATATTTCCCTTGGTTGACATGTCATGGTATGTTTTGTGTGTGTGCAAGCTCTATATACAAAGCCATGGCTTGTTACTCTTGAGTTTTCTCATGCTGCATTAGACCCTTTAAGTCTTCAGATAGACTTCAGGATTGTTGGATGTTGTTTTTCAATGGTGCTCCAATCTTGCTTCTGTTTTGGTGGCACACAGGTTCTACTAATGAGATTTGGCTGCATCTTGACTCTTGATCTCCTTCACTTCCCCCCATCCCAGAAAACATGTTGTTTCCCAAACACCCCCCTGCCCCTCATGTACGCACCATGGTGGCATTGGTGTCCTGACCTTTAGTGGAGCTGCAGAGCAGGCAAAACAGAATCCTGAGAGGTGAGAGTCACACAACAGCTGAGGCAGGAAGGCACCTATAGATGTTGTCTAGCCCAAGCCCTGAAAGCAGGGGCACTTGAGCAGGCTGCCAAAGACTGTGTCCACCTGGGTCTTGAATATCTTAAACGATGAAGAATCTGCAGCTTCTCTCAGCAGCCTCTTTCATTGTTCAGCTCCTGGAGATCTTTCAGGAATCGCACCTGTGACTGTATAATTAGGTTTGGGTGTTCTCTGGCAATAAATTGCAGAGGACTTAGCATAAAGTCAAGTTTTGAGGTAACAACTGCAGTACCTTTGCCTGTTGAAACAGAAGTGGGAGTAGAAAACCTTCAGAGAAACCTTTTTGAAGATTATCCTTTGTTTTCCATGCTGCTCTTAGCTGAGAGAACAGTGATCATTGCTATATGGTCTATGCTACAAGCAAAGAATGACTCACACCAAATGCCTAAAAGAGAGTCTAAAGCTCTAATGTTGTGAATTGCAGTAATGTCTAATAAATGATGATGACTTTTTTTTAAATACAAGTAAGATTTGAAAACGTCCATGGTTATAAACAGTATGACATTAGTCATAGGTTTGCGCAAAGGAGATGTAAGTAGTGCACATTTATGTGCCTCAGATAAAACTTTTTTCATCTCAGGGTACTTTACAGATTTGGGGAGTCTTATTTTCACTTTCTCTAGGGCAGTTTCATTTTAGTAACATGAGGGGGTTTTAAGCTCAAGGGAATGTATCAGAATGTATGCGCCTAAGTGAGACAAAATAACTTTTCTTCTAAGTTCTTCCTGAAAGTTTTCCTTTTAATAATGACCAAAAGATATCACTCCTGAAAAGGTTTTAGTGTGGGGGGTTTGTTTGTTTTGGTGGCTTTTGTTTTGTTCGCTTCTTTTTGCAGAACACTGATCTAGAATGCTAGAACAGGTTTCTGTTCAAAGTTTTTTGACAGGGTTTAAGCCAAATCAAGTATCAGCTCTCTGTCTCATGTCTCCAATTTTGATTGGACCAGATGTGTTCTATTCCCCCACCCAAGTATAAAGATGGCATGAAAGTAAAAATAAGCACTTCTAGATATCCTGATCTGGCAGAAAGCAGACCATGTATTGATCTGCAATCACCAAATTGTAATCTCTGGGCAATTTAGTAACATCCTGTTGATACTACTGCTTTGAAATGAGATTCCTACACTGTGAGGACCATTCTTTGTGCAAAAAATATTGATAAATATAATAACTCACCTTTCCACTTGAAAATAGATTCACATCTAGCTTAAGTGTGGACTACAAGCTAAGTTGTTTCTGGATTTTTATGTTATGCTTTAACATAGCATACCAGACCTGGTTAAACTGCAAAGATGCCTTTAATTCTGAATCTCTGTGAGTGATTTTGTCTTGTCTTAGCTGTAATGGGTCAGTAGGGCCAAAAGAAGCAAAATAGAAATTTTGTGCATGACTGAAGGAAAGGAGCCTGTTTTAAAGACTCACTAGGAGCTGCTGAAAATCTGATGAGGAAGAGGCAGCTGAATTTTCTGCTATTTATCAGAGGTGATTTAAAGAGAGAATTCCCCAGAGTACCTTGGTTTTTTAGAAATGGTTCCGTTTGACAGCATGGGTGCATTCTGTGACTCAATTATCTCAGTATTTCATTACAATGCCAGGCACAGATACAGCGCAGATGCAGTGGCCTTTCTCAAGGATGAGAGCTATTTTTAGTAAGGGAAAGGAGAATATCTAAATAGACAGATATTTATTTTACTGTTTCATGCATCATAACTGTAGAAAAAGCTTAATTAAGAATCTTCTTGTTTCTCTAAGATCCACATCTTTGTTCAGCTATATTTAAGGCAACACGAAGGGGGCTGTTATTTTAGTCCCTTGGGATTCGTTTGCTAAAAACACAGCAGCTTGTGCTGGCTTTCATCCAGCTTTGCTGCTGGCTAAACATGTCTCTTCAGTCTCTTTGTAGTCTCAGCTACATGACCAAAATCCTGTTGAGCCAGTTTTTCAAACTGGTGTTCAAAGTCTGTCCTTCCCTCTCACCACCTTTTCTCTAAGAACTGTTTTAGGTTTTGTGGAGGTAAATATACAGAGCAGCTTGTTTGATTCTTCCTCTTCTCTCTGTTCAGTTTTTAATGTCTGTGTGGAATTATTGAACGTATTCCTTTAAATATGGAATGACTCATCAGATCTTTACCGGAGAGACTGATCTGGTGGAATAAGCAATAAAGGTGGAGGGTGATGCTAATAGACCGGTTCTTGCAGTCGAAATGAGGTCTGGCTGCATGGTGCAAACACGTAATTAACAGTGTGTAACTGCTGTGAAAGGAGCAGATGGACAGGACAGACAGGGTGTGTGAGCTTGGTGGGGGAAGTGTTAAGGCGGGGCAGCTTTGCCTGCTGAAGTGGGGGCGTGCTTGGAGGGCAGCACGAAGATGAATGACAGGAGGTAAATAGCTGAGATGGTTTTTATTGGTGGAGTGAAGGAGATGGGGATGGAATTTACGAAATGACAGTTGTGGACAGGTTGTTCAACATGTGAGACAGAAAAACGTAATGTAAATCTGGTACTGGTCTTAACTTGTCCTCAGCTTGCTACATTTGGGTGGATGCTGCTTCAAGTTGTCTTCTGAAATGCTGCTTGAAATCTGTGGTGCAAGAAAGGAGGCTGTAGATGGCTTTTTCTCGGGAATGCTGAATTGCTTAACTGATGTGGCTTGTTACACTGAACAGTGTGGCTTTACTAACACATCTGCCCTGGCTACTTTAACACGTTTGACAGTGTTACGTGTATCTATTGCCTGAAAGACTTAAGGGTCCAGTGTAGTCTATAGCAACGAGAGCTGGTCCACAGTGATGCCTTTCATACTCGACCTTTGCAGAATTTGGAGACATCTTAAATGGATGAAAGAAGCTACTTCAGACTAATCTCAAATATCTGTCATTCCTCTGGGGCTATTTTGTCCCATGCTGTGCTCCTGGGTGAATCTTCCCATTCACACTCTGCTGTCCCCCTCCTCTCCTCTGTTAACCCATGCCATAGTTAAGCTATTTTGGATAAGGAAGGATTGCTTTTGTCTCCTGACTCTTCTTCCCACAGTCTTTTTGCCTTCTTCTGGAGCAGTACACCCCAAAGTTTGAAAAAGGCTGTTTTTGAAATAGAAGTTTCTAAATAAGCTCCTCTCAGCAAGGGCTGCCAATCTTGTGGCAGTTTATCTAAGGCACTTAAAGCTGCTGGCATCTGGTAAGAAAAGCAGAGAATTGTTTTGGCTTGTTGATTGTTCCATTGGAAAGGAGTTCGCAATGTTGGATGCTATCACTGACATTCAATAAATATGCAGGGCAAATATTTAGGCTTGGTAAAATACAAAATGCTGATTCTTGGGAGTTCTTTAAATCTTAGCACACTTGGAATACTGGGCTTATCGGTGCCCTTATGCAATATTTTACTACTCTGGCATCTTCTCAGTACGGGCTTCTGAAAATATCTGTGTTGTCTTTTCTGCTGTAGGTTGTGTGGGAAACTCCACTTGGAAAAAAACTAGTGAATGTTTCAGTGCAACAGTCTTGATTTTTACTAACTTACACCATTTGACCTGAGCATTTCCTTCCTTGTATGAACATTTTTCTCCTCTTTTTTTTCTAACTTAATGAAGTCTTTTTGAACTGTTGTTCTTATGGTTTATGTGTACAGTAGGAGGCTGCTTACATTTACTGCTTCCTTCAAATTGCGTGGGTTGTATTTTTTCTTGTATCTGATCAAAATAGCTCCCTAACTGCACTCTCTATATTGGCTCTTGAGCATCTTCAGAAGCACAGGGTACAAAGTTGAAAGTTTGGGGTGTGTTTTATTACTGTTCATCAGTAAGACTCTGCTTCCTTTTGGCAAGGATCCCTGTGCACCCTCTGGAGGCTGATTCCTATCACCGTTTCCAATCCCTTTTTACAAATATTTGCGCTTTACTGTGCCCAGTAGTTAAAAAAGAAACTAGTAAGTTGCTGCATGTAGTACGAAGGCAATTCTCATCATGTGTATTATTGTGGTGAGAATATTTGTTATTGGTCTGTGACTGTGGCAGTCCACAGAACTACTTTTCTGAAGTGGTTCCTCTGGAGTCCACTGGAAATTTCTTCTTTTTCTGGTGTTTATACATCAACTGAAGTATTTTGAGAACTCTCAGAACTCAGTTTTCTATCTTTAAATCATCCTTGAACAATAACTTGCTTTAAAGCCTCAGGTGCTTCAAGATCTCAGTTTGTGGTAGGAACACAACCTGTACTAGCAATTGGGAGGAAATGGGCTTTGTCAATCTGCAAGAGTTTGGCTTGGTTGATTTTTATTTAGTTCACTGTTTTGTCTGTGTGTGGTGTGTTTGTTCTTTTTGTGTGTTTTGGTAGTGTGCAAAGAATTGCACTATAAAGGTTTTTGTTTTGGGGGGATATTCACCCTTACAATTTCAAGTAAGTTCTCTGCTATTAAATAACTTTATAGATATATTCCTATCTATATCTGTAAATATATCTGCAAATGAAGCAACTTAACACAAGGTGCTGAGAAAAGTGCCTCTCCTTACCCAGCTCTGCCCCTCAGTTCCCTGTTATGATGTGTAGTACCCACTACTACAGGATTCTGAACTCAAAATAGTAGTGGAACTCTTGGTCAGCTGCCCAAGCCTAGAAAAGGGCCTGGATTGGTTTAAGCAGCTATTTTGTAATAAAGCTTGGGTAATCATGTCTCTGCTCCTTCTAAATCATGTTCAAGACATGATTTCTCCCCACGTGGAGCCTTACCTTTGGGCTGCAGGTGCTGCAACACTTGCTCACACTGTGAGTTCTGTGTAGCTGGGGCATCAGGTTGTTAGGACATCATCTTTCCTGAGCAGAGACTGTAATGATGTGAAGTGTCACACGTGTTATGGTATAATAAACTAACTCTCTTTTCTACCCATACACAGGTTAAAAGACAGCACAAAGATACTGTCTGAGTCTCAAGTCAACTTGTAATTTGCTTTTGGGGGTGGTTGTTTTGGAGTTACAAAATGTTGCTGAGAGCAGTGGGTGGCTACTGCATCGTGATTGTAATTATTGCTTTGTTTGTGAGGTGATGCTTTCCTGGGAGGGAGTAGCATCAAGAGGGAAGCCTAGAATAATTACATTGTCCCCTTGGAAGTTAGTTAACAAGCTGCTGCTTACAGATATGATACATGTGGGTACTATAATATGTAAGTTGACTGTTATGAGCTAGGAATTTAACACTGGTACGCAGTAATAAAAGGCTAGAAACTGTTATCTTAGGATGGAAAATAACTGAATAAATCAGCTTTCCTCTTGAGAAGTATCTGCTGGGGGTTATTCAACCTAGAGCTGGGAACAATTGTTTTTCAATCTAGTATTTGTAACACTGTATCTCTACCAAGCACTTAAATTTCCTTGGCGGTAACAATTATAATTTCTCTTTTGAAGGTATTAGATCAGTATTTGTTTGTCTTTTCTTAATATATTACTTTTGAAACATTAGGAAATTCTGATGGGTAGCTTTTCTTCTTTTTGAAGTTAAAAAAAAAAAAAAAAAATATTAGGGAAATAACCAAAGTCAAAGGTGCCATATTTGAAGAAAGGGTATTGCAAAACCAGTATTGTGATTGATCTTCAAAGTTCATTCAAATATTTAATAACTTAAATTATTCTCAGTCCAGGTTTTGTACATTACCAGTATAATATGATGGCTTTTCATATGAACTCATATTTCTGCCATATTTTCCTAATTAGTCTTTTTACTCTATTCTGGATGTTCTTGTTTTCTATTCCACAAATACATTCCACAGTTTATTTGCTTACTTTTACCAGAGGCCCATGTCTGTTCTCCATCATGTTGCTTTCAAAAACTTTTACAAAATGTTGAATTATTTTATCTCCTTTAAAAAAAGTTCTGGAATAATGTTAAGTGCTTGTTTCATGAAATTGTTAGTCAGTACAATTAAATTTATTGCGTTGTTTTCCAGTTTAGTCAGCTGGTATCCAGTGACTTGAAAGTACTTGGAAGAAGCTCTTACACACTCTGCAGTGATGGCCAGTTGCTCATTCGACAAGTCCTTCACCCGGAAACATCTAAGAAGGTACGAGATCAAAACTGGTGCAGAGGGGCAGCACTGGGGAGGGGAGTGACACAATTCCACCTTGGGAACTGGAGTGTTCCATGACTATTGAAGATGAGCCCCTCCCTGCCTCAGCCCTGAGTAGCAGAGTAGTTATTTTAGGCACTTGCTTTTTAAAGTCAGCCACACTACTTGGACTCGCAGATGAGCATAAGGAAAAGGAAAATTAGGAAAAACAGGATAGCGACAGGAACAATACAAGTACTTTGTATTCTTTGTCTGGAGTGGAAACAGAGG
Source organism: Dasyornis broadbenti (assembly GCA_013397935.1). Taxonomy (NCBI): domain Eukaryota; kingdom Metazoa; phylum Chordata; class Aves; order Passeriformes; family Dasyornithidae; genus Dasyornis; species Dasyornis broadbenti. The sequence continues at coordinate 407,378 of VZRN01004878.1, read as the reverse complement.
TACAGACTGAACCTCAGCAGAAGTGATGTAGAACTATTGCTTTGCTTAGGGTTGTGTTAAACCAGTGTCCTGTGGAGGGTAAGCACACAGCCAGTGTTGTGGCCTGGCAGTGGTTCCCCATCTGCATTTATTCAGTGGGAAGCAGAGCTACAGCTTATTTGCTGCTCCCACATGAAGCAGCAGTTTCTACTGTATGAGTATGAGCATATACTTTCATATGAGTATATGCTTCTACTGTATAAGTATTGGCTCATGCTGAGTTTCTACAAATATTCATTTGCTGTTTGTTTTGTATTAAAATTCAACATTAACTTTTAATGAAAAGTGCATGTTTCTGTAGAGATAAGTAAATAAGCAGTAATTATATTTATCATTCAAGCACAGTACTACTTTTTTTTGGGGGGGGGGGGGCAGGGAGATGTCATTCTTTATATTTTTCTCTTGAAACAACCAGACTAAATTTTAAAAAAGCTGCTCTTGTGGAAAAAATAATTGTCCATACCAGGTCAAGGAATGGATCTGGTATGGACAAATGATGTTAATCTGGTAGCAAATGTTCAGCTTCATAATACTGCATTTATTTCTCTTCATTCTTTTTTTTTTTTCTCCTTCAATATTTTTTCATTTGTGAAAGTTTATTTCTCTATGCCCATTAATTGTTAGTAAGCCTCAGGCCTTAGTTCTTGCTATTCCCACCATTCTAAGAAGCATTACCTTGTGACTTCTCTTAATTGTTTATTTACAAAGGTGGATGCTGTTTGACTAGACTGAAGTTAAACTTTTATACAGTAAAGCAGTTGGAGAGTGTGAGAGAGAAATTAGTGAATTAGACCAAGTTATGTCTTTTATGCCTTGATAAAATAGGCTTATGTCTGAGTAAAGGGCTGCTTAAATGTTTGTTTAATAATATTATATAATTAAAGCTCTCACTCAATACACAATAGTAATGAGTAATTATCTTTAAGTTGCTGAAAGATATTTTTTGTTCTGTAACAATGGTTATTTAAAATTTGTCGTCATGGCTTGATACAATTCTGCTTTTCAGTGTACACGCAAAGGAGAAAATAGAGTGTCCAAAATGAGAATTAAGCAGCAAAACCTAGATATTTTAAAATACTTTTTTCCCAGCCATCCTCTCCAACTGTTTTATATGGGTCTGCCTCCCAGAGACTATTTGACTTTGTTCATGTAGAGATTCAGTTCTGCACAGTTATGGAATTTGGACTGTGTTGCAAAGGAACCAAACTGCTTCATCATAGACAAGCTGGTGATGTGCAACTATGTGATTTTTTTTGAGAGTGCCTCTTTCAGTTCAAAAGTATTAATTTAAATTTAAAGGGATAAATTTAAACATTTTTGCCTTCCTTATAGAACTTCTTGCTGTCAGACTGCTTCTATTCATTTTATGATCTTCGCAAGGAATTTCACACTTGCTACCCTAGTTCAGCCGCCGTGAAAGATCAGACTATCAAGACCATGGCAGAATGTATCCTTTTGCTGCAGCTTTTACACCACAATCAATTAAGCTTCCTAAAGTTTTATCTCTGATCATTACAGAGTTTAAAAGAATAAAACAAGACGTGGGGTTTAAAAGCTCACAAGTGAAGTGAAGGGAATGTCTACTTAAGCGTGTGTTGGGGGACTGGCTCTGCTTGTAATTTTTTTTCCCCAAATTGAGTCTAACTAATTTCTAAACCGTACTTAGTAAATCTGACAAATAAAAACACCACTTGCATTGATACTTGACCTTAAAGGAAAAACTGAGCTGTCAGGGGCCTTTTCAGTACCAGCTGGCCTACAAGTTTCTACTGTTTGCAGATAATAATAGTTATCTTGCATTACCTGACTGAACTGATTTTAAAACAAAGTAAAACCAAAATCCAAACAATACTCTTCATCTAAATTCACATTGGGAGGATTGTTGTGAACCATCTGAATGGGACTGAAGTTCAGTTATGTTTAAAGTGATAGGAACTTATTCAGCTTTTTGGTTTTTTGAACTGTTAACACTGAAATTATGTAAGCTCTCAATAGTTTTCAAACTGTTGACTGTTAAAGTGAATATTAACCAGTTTATGAGCAGAGTAACATGTCTAATAGTCACATGTCCCTACTAAGACCAGCACATTTGATTACCAGTTCTATGTTAATATCAGGAAAGCCTTATGACTTGTTTACAAATGATTGTGCAAGTCTGTTATTTTCTATAATCACCTGTTTAGATCTAGGCTTGGGGACAGATGAAGCGGAGGAGGACTTTGGCGTGTGGCAAGTGAAGACCATGGTGGCTATCATTTTCAGCATGCTCTCTGAGGGTTGTAGTAAGTTAACTATTTACACAGAATGCTGAAATCTTCCTCTTCTGAAAGAATTGGCAGTGCTACTGTCATTCTTAAGCAATCTCTGACTCTGGTTATATTTAAACTTCCTGTTTTGTCACAGATCACGTATTTTCTGAGCCTGAAACTGTGAAATACAAGTATGAAACAGGTCCTTGGTAAGTGCCCTTGTCACGGTTGTTTACAAACAAAGATGAGTCTTGTGTACAGCAAGGAAAGCTTGTGAATTTTTCCCCATGGTCATGTGAAAGCAGGTTGGCTCCTGAGAACAGTAACAGTGTGCTCAGCAGTCACTCAGTGCAGACAGACTGTGGCTGGCACGTTGAATGCTGTACTTTAGTCCGTCTCTTTAAAGTCACTGCAACTTAAATGCTCTTTGTTCTCTTGCTTCTGATTTGCATGGCAGCGAGGCTGGCTTATCTTACCCAGGGTGAAGAAATATTTGTGAACTTTCCCTAAGTCAACAGGGCTGATGGCCAGTGCACCCTATATGAGCTGAGCTGTGTGGTTCTTCCCAAAATGCGTTTATATGCTGAACAGGGTGTTGGGTTTAGGGAGGAAGAAACATGATTGCTTGTTCTTTACAAATGCATTTCAGTGACCAGACAATGAAATATCTTAGGCATAAATAATTTGTATTGCTTGGACTGCTGGATCTTTCAAATAAAATTAATCCAGTTCTTTGTTACTTTACATTGAGACAGTTTTCCTATTTTTTATTTAAAGAACTGGTGACAGTATCATGCATCTTCAGTGTTGCAGATATACAGCAACTGTCCAAGCTATCTTCCCTTTCTTTATTGAAAGGAATAATGGAGATAGAAGAGTCTTAACAGAAAATATACTCCCAATTTACAATTGAATTAGTTGCAATCTGAAATTTTATAAAATATTGGAAAATCTAGATTGAAGGATTAAAGCTCACTTTGGTTTGTTTTCTGTCTGTACAGTAGTAAATCTGAAACTGTGGACAGTGAGACAGTAATACGTGCCAGAGGTTTGCCATGGCAGTCTTCAGACCAGGATATCGCTCGCTTTTTCAAAGGACTCAACATTGCCAAGTAAGATAAGGAGAATTTGCCGTGCTTTATCACTTTGCCTTTTAATAGCAAGTTTCTTTAATATTTGTTTAACTCACATCCCCCACACTCCCCGTTAGAGTCCTTCAGTCTTTCCCTACTTGATCCCTTTCCACACCCTGGACATAACAACTTACCAGCCTTAGGTGTACAATAAAGAGGTTTGAAATATGTGAAGATAAAATGAGACTTACCAATTGAAAACCAATATACATTCATTTATTGCTAGTATCTAAAGGCAGAAACTCCTATTGCATTAATCAAAGCAGAGGCCAAGATATTAAAAAAGCTTTTATTTTGTGCCAACTCTTTACTGTTCTTCTATACCTCCTAAACACGCCACATTCAGAAATGTCCAAGTACTGTTTGGAAGAAATTTTCATATGACTTGTGTGTATACCTCTGTATAGATGTATGGGTATACATACATACGAAAAGGGAGTGAGTTTAATTTAGAATACCTGTCACTTAATATATATATTCCAGATCCCCAACACTGAAAAAATATAATTATTTATTTAGAGTTATGAGGAACTTCAAATCTGCAGCTCTGAGATAATAGGAAGTGCAAATTTGCATCTTCGCGGTAATTGAGAAAGTGGTGAACATCATGAGATCCATGACCTCAATGAAGTGGATTTTAAAATATTATTGTTACATCAAAATTGAAATTAAATTCAAGATAGCAGCAATTTTCTTTTTCAATCTGTAACCTTCATGTTAAAGTCTGATTCCTCTGCTATTCATACAGAATTATTTATTTATATTATAATATTATATTATAATATAATTATAATATTATAATTATTTTATTATAATATAATTATAACTCTATAATTATACTATAATATTTATATTATAATTATATAATATTATTTATTTTTATATATTAAAGATTCGGACTAAGCTTACGTTTGTTGGCTTTACCTTGCAGAGGTGGTGTGGCTCTTTGTCTGAATTCTCAAGGAAGAAGAAATGGGGAGGCTTTGGTTCGGTTTGTCAATTCTGAACAGAGAGACCTTGCCCTGGAAAGGCACAAACATCACATGGGTAGCAGATACATCGAGGTAAAAAGTTGTGACTTGAAACAAATCTTTGGAGAGAAATCTGAATATTTTAGGCTATGTTGTCATTTAAAACCAAAGTGCACTTCTATTTTGCTCAAAGTACCAAAATACAATTCTCGTTTGTGAAAGAGTGTGTGGTTAGAGCTGAACATTGTGATTTTCATGTGGGTTTTTTTGTTCTTTTTAAGGTTTACAAAGCAACAGGGGAAGAATTCTTAAAAATTGCAGGAGGTAAGTGATGCTGGAGTTCAGTGTGATTACTTAAATTCATAGGAATGTTGTTCTAGTTTGGGTTTTTTTTTTTCCTTGACTGAGGATGTAAATGGATAATGAAGTAGCTTTTCCTGTTTTGCCTTCCAAGAATATTTGACCCTGTCAAGTTCTGTTTTCACGTGGTTGAAACTGAACTGTGAGCATTTGAGCTGGGATGTTCACAGATAGGTCTTGGGAGGAAGACCAGCCTTTGCATATATCTGTATAAATTCACATTAGTCCCATCTTTGTCCCAATTTCATTATGCTATGAAACACTTGCAGAGTCAGAGATTTTCCTTTCCAAATAGATTGCCGAGAGTAGTGTCTCAGTCTTCTCTGGGTTTTGTTGCTGGCTACTCACCTCCTGTATTCTTCCTTGGTGCTTTGCCTCTGCTGCATCCTCTGGAATCGACTGTCCAGCCTTGACCAGATGTTCTTGGCTGACCTTGTGCTGTTATCCCCCTACCAGGCACCTCCAATGAAGTGGCCCAGTTCTTATCCAAGGAGAATCAAGTTATCATCCGGATGAGAGGCCTTCCATTCACTGCTACTCAGGAAGATGTCTTGGGCTTCCTGGGCCCCGAGTGCCCAGTCACAGGAGGGAAAGAGGGACTTCTCTTTGTCAAGTACCCTGATGGCAGACCCACAGGAGATGCATTTGTGTTATTTTCCTGTGAAGAATATGCACAGAATGCACTTAAAAAGCACAAAGAAATACTTGGAAAACGTTACATTGAACTCTTCAGGAGCACAGCAGCAGAAGTCCAACAGGTTGTAACTATTTGTTGCGAGAATCAAAATTTAACTCTTAGAACATTTCTTCTAACACTTGCACACAAATATATTGTAGAGAACCATGAACATTTATTATACGAAAAATGTCAAGAAAGACCAATATATGTTTCCTAATGGGCATGGAAAATGGTGCAGTACTAGTTTTGGGGTGCTTTTTTGTTTATTTGGGGGTTGTTTGTTTTGGTTTTCTTTAAGCTGCCTCTGCTTGGGTGGGTTTTTTTACCATCCCTCAGACCGTAAAAATCACTCCATAATTTTCTTGTCCTTAAAGGTTGACCAAAATCACAAAAATAATTCTAAAATTGTAGTAGATTGATAGTATTGTAGTAATGCTTCTTGAAAATCTGCAGTATTTGTTTTTAAATTCTGGTCTCCAAGTACAGAATTTCTAATATTAAATCCAAATCTGGTTGCATGAAATGAGCTATTTCTACAACTGCTTTCGTGGAAACTAAGAATTAACAGGATGTATCTGATTTTTTCATGAAAGGAAGTGAAATATTTTTTTCTAAGGTGATATATTTAATTTTCCCCTATCCTTGACCAGTTCCTATCATTACCTTCTTAAACTGGTAAAACTGTTTTATTTTGTCACCGGCAGGTTGTCTCTGTGAGAAACATTACATACAGTACTTTTTTCATGATGTAGAATATTTCCAAGGGGAGCCACTCTGAGATTTGGTCTGGTCTTTGCATAACCACTGCTATAAAAATGTAATATGGTTCTGTTTCAGCCTACAGAAGTTGGCTCTTGAAGTCTTTCTGTAGAAGGGATTGGGCAAGGGAAAGAATATCCACACTTGTGGACCATTGCTGCTACTGTGATATGGATGTTAAAACAGCCAAGAATCTGATCCATGTGTTGTGAAGATTGGGAAATGGCATTTCCCCTCCCTCACAACTTCCCTCCTGAGAGAGAATGAGGCAAAATCCTCTAAGGGACAAAAATCACTCTGTTACAGTGACCAAGTCTCTGATCTCATTTTTTTTTTGGGAGACCTGGATAAAACTTATATTCTACCAATATGTCATTACTTCTTCCTCTATGACAGCTGACTAGGCTGATGCCCTAATTTTTTTGTTGCTTGGGCAAGAGATGATTTCTCAGGGAATTATGCTTGTTCGAGTAAATACAAGAAGTAAAGCCAGCTCTCGTCTACTTAGTGTTAGTACAAAGTAATTGCAATATTCTTCACACAGCTGAGGGAGATTTCTGACCTGAAATGCACTACAAGGAGATTCTTGAAACAAACTGCCTAAGCTGAATCACTTTTGACTAAACTAAAGCTTTGTAGCCTGTTTTCAGTACCTCTTTCAGTAGAATGTATTTATTTGTGATATTCATCACTAAAAATATTTTTCAGCAGAAAGCCCCAATGTGTCATATGTTCTCTTTGTCATTTGGAAAGGAGTCAAGAGAAAATGTTGAGATCAAAGTCTCCTTTATTCTTATCTTTAATTTTTATTTTTTCTTCAGAAACTCTGTACTTGGAGATGAGCATTGGGGTTAAACAAATAAGGACCCTCACTTAACCAATCAGGTTTTAGAATAAATTAGAACTAGTGCTTTTACTTATTAGTTATTTAAGGTCCCAGTTCCTTTAAAATTACTGGTTTTAATTTACCTTGATTTAACAAAGAACTGGATGTGGCAATACTGGTTTATTTGCACAGATGTGATTTCAGATGTTCCTTTTTGAGACAGTATAAATTGGAATTGGCTTTTAACTTTTTTTATAGTGACATTAGAAAACTCTGTTATTACAGTCTAGAAAATTGAATTTGTTAGCCTTCCCCTCTCTCCTGAGTTTGAAAATTTCAAATGCCCAACAGGAAACTAACTGCAATAATTTGGTGTAAGAAGGGGGTTTTTTCTCTGATGTTGGAAATAGTATTGCGAGAACTGCTCTGTGCTCAGACAGATGATTGTAAATCTTCATTGCTGTGGGTTTTTTGCCAACAGGTACTTAATCGATACATGTCAACACCTCTTATTCCAACTCTTCCAACTCCCATCATCCCAGTCATACCCCCACCATACACCATTGCCACGGGCAGCATCCGTGACTGTGTCCGGCTCAGAGGTCTTCCTTACACTGCTGGCATTGATGACATCTTGGAATTTATGGGAGATGCCACAGGGGATATCAAGCCCCATGGAGTTCACATGGTCCTTAATCAGCAGGTAACAACATTTGGAATGGGAGGAGTAACTTTGCAGTGATTGAACAGGTTGGAGCTCAGGGCAGCTCACCTGATCTTGGCTGTGCTTCAGTCTTCTCTAGCCTTGGGAAAATACAATGTTCTCTTTGTCTGTCTTTGCCTCATTTCTCTTCCCCTTTTACATACACCCTTGCTTTTCTCTCTGTGTATGTATGTATGTATCAGCCTGGGGAAGCTGAAGCTTTTTCTTTGAATGATAACCTTTTCCTGGAGGCTGTTCAAATAAACCCTCATGTTTCAGCCAGAGGCTGGAGATACACGTGACAGCAATGTCTCTTGTTAGATGGCATAGCTGCTCTGCAGAAGCCCTGCAGAAGCTTCAGGGCTTCTGCTGTGTTATTTGAGTGGTCTTTGTGTCATAATTAAGTTTTTCTAACTTGATTAGCAATTGCTCAGGCTTTAAAGGAAGTTGATAATTAAAAATTACGTTTTGGTATATTTCAATGACATGATCATAGAGATGTATTTTCCCTGTTGTCTTGTGTTAAAAATAAACTCTTAATGACAGAAACACTGAGGTATTAAAGAAAACAAATGTAAGAGATCTACTATATTTGTTAAGATTTTTTGTTGTTGTTTGTTAAGGAATTTTTTAGTATTTTATGCAAACAGTTATATCTGTCAGACTGCAGAAAGTCAGACCTGAAAACCAATTTCTGACGTAGCTATGAACATTACTAAAGGACTTGGAACTTTATGCTGTTGTACTGTTACCTCAAAAGTATTTACAGGGAAGGCAAAGCCAGGCTCTTCCTAGAGCTTCACAGCAAAAGAATAAGAGACTGTGTGAATAAACTGCATAAAAAGCCATTCCAGTCGGGAAAAGGATAAAAATAAAATCACAAAGAGAAATTAGCTAAGCACCTGAACAGGTTCCCAGAATGACATGGAATCTCCACCCCGGAGATGCTCAGATTTTGAGTGGAGAAGGCCACGAGTGGGCTGATATAACTTGAAAGTTAGTTCTGCTTTGAACAGCTTTTGCATGAGAGACCTCCAAATTTTTTTTCCATGCTACATGATTCTCTGTTTCTTTCTGCAGAGGACTGAAGTAGCATTGTGTTAACTGGGCACTTGTTGCATGAGTCTTGATTTTTCTGCTCCTATAAAGAATTCTTGAGTTGTTAGTCATTAGTGCCAGAGAAGAAATAACGATACAGGCTTTCAGTAGGTGTTTGATCTTAGTCCTTTCTGCATTTCTCGTGATCTGGGTGATTTAACAACTGATTGACCTACAATTATTTCCCCACCTCCCCTAGGGACGACCATCAGGTGATGCTTTTATCCAAATGAAATCTGCTGACAAAGCCTTTATGGTGGCTCAAAAATGTCACAAAAAAATGATGAAGGACCGTTATGTGGAAGTATTCCAGTGTTCAGGAGAGGAGATGAACTTTGTTTTAATGGGTGGCACTTTAAATCGTAGTGGCTTATCCCCACCGCCATGTAAGTTACCATGTAAGTCTCCAATTCTTCTGCTCTCTGCTGCTAAAGGCTGATATGTGGTAGGTGCTGAAGCTTTGTGGCCTTTCACCTTTTGACTCGGGTTTTGCCATGATCAATAATCATCCATCTGTGTACATGCTAAGATTGGAATTGTTCCCTTTGGGCAATAATGGGACTGATCAGAGGCATTTTTATTGTATTTTCGGTGGTGAGTAGAGGGCAGCAAGGCCTTGCCAGTGAAATTGTTGCACACTTTGCTTTTTATGGGTGTACTGTTCTTCTGAGCTCTGCAGTAGACTTGCCTGTAGTGAAACCTAGAGGGATTTTTAAAATGGGGAAAAGTTCTATATTCCAGCTGTCAATGAATGCTCTTGCTATCTTGCCTCAGAGCATTGAGAAGGTACTCTTTGGGCTTATTTTTGAAGGAAAACACCCTCTGGGATGATACACTAACCAACCACAGAGTGGTGAAGTTGGATGGATTTTAATTTTTTTATTTTAAGATTACAGTGAACCTTACTGAGGAACTATAATGGAATTTTACTGTATTGTTCTAATTAGTCTCACTACCAAATCACAATGCAGATACTGATGTGTATTTGCAAAATAGTAAAAAGCTGCCGAATATAATATATAAAACCAATTTGACTGCACACCAAGCCAAGTTTAATATTAAGTACAAATTAGGTATTTGTTCATCAAAATACATCAGACTAGTGATTTAATGGGGTACTCTCCCTTCCATTTGCTGTATCCTAAAATTACTTTTTGAAGTTGCAGGAAGCTTATGCATGAAGTCTCATGGTCAGCAGTTATGGATGCCCATGTGTAGCTACAATTATGGTACTTTTGTCCCACAGAGTACAACTTCTGTTAGAAAAACATGAGGGTGTGTTCGTGTGCACGCCTGCTTTCTCTATGCACATGGCTTTATGCTTTCTTTTAATAACTCTGAAGTTCCCTACTTTCCATTTACATATTGACAAGGCTGCTCTGCTCTAGGAGTTGTGAACTTTTAGAAATTACTCATTCCAAATGCCCCCGTTGTCATTCCTGGCAATGTAGGAAAGGTCTCCAGGGGAGAGGCTAGAGAGCAGTCTTTGCTCAAGTGTTCATCAATCATGCCCAGATGGTTTTAATCACATTGCTGTAGGAGAGGAATTATTCATCCTAGAGTTCTCAATTCTGATTGCATTTTGTTGCTGTGTCCTGGTTTGGTTTTAGGTCTTTCTCCACCAGCTTATGCTGCTTTCCAAACAGCAGCTGTGATCCCAGCAGAGGCAGCAGCCCTCTATCAGCCGCAAGCCCTCTTGCCAACCACCAGGACGCCCCAGGCCTCCACAGCTGCTCCTCCAACTGTTACCTACTACCCAGCCCAGGCCGCTCAGCTTTATATGAATTACACAGCTTACTATCCCAGGTAACCCCGAAATTTAACTACTTCTCTTGACCTTTCATCCTAGTGGAGCAGGAAACTGTGTGGTCACCTGTGAAAAGCTCTTAAATTTGTACTTCTGGTGTAGGTAATCCTGGGAACTTGATGTTCAGGAGCAGAGGCAGAAACCATTTTAACTATTTCCCTGTGGCCTTGTAATGAAGTTCATCTCCTCTGTTGGTTTTGTTTGAATCTCATAATAATGTTGGTGTAATATTTAACAGAGTTTTTTTTTTTGTACTGGGGCAATGTCATCAAGGCAATTCTATTTTTTGGCCAAAATAGAAGCTGTGTCAATACATGCCTCTACTCTCACTCTTGGTTTGTTGTTTTACTTGTAATATTATTTTCATACTGAAAGACTCATCGTAGGTGTGTACTAGGTTTGTTCTTGTGTATCAGTGAGACCAAAGAACATTTTTACATGTGAAAGCAAAGCAGATCGCCACCTTTTCCCTTCCCACAGATGGTATCAGCAAGAGTCACTGAGGTCTGGTACTTGGGTTGTGGGGAAGTAGCTCATTCATTGATAGTTCCTAGGCTTGTGACACTTGCTAACTTGAGTATCTGGTAACTTGCTAGATAGGCCCTGACCAGAGATGGAGATGCCAATTACTCACTATATTTTGTGCCTCAGAAATGCCAGATTTGGTTGTTTCCCTCCTTTTCATACTATGACACAGCCCTCCCATTTATTTCTTTGTGTTTTTATTAATGATCTTGAAACAAGTCATCTGCAGCTACTTTTTTCTACTCCCCTGTGAAATAACAAATGCCACTCCTTATGTGTTTAACAACAAATGTTAGCTATTTTCATTTCCTTCACTTCTCAAAAAACAGATTGAGGTGCTGAAGAGAAATTAAGTCCACAAAACAATCCACATCAGGGCTGTTTGTTTTTCTGTGGCATTTGGGTTTATTTTCAGATCCAAATTTTCAGTTTCATCTTTGCCTATTCTGAGTAGTAGAACCAGTTATTGGTTTTCATAACAATTTTGCTCCGTCTTTCTCTTTCAGTCCTCCAGTATCTCCTACCACAGTGGGGTACATTGCAGCTCCTCCCGGAGCTGTGGCCGCTGCTGCCACTGCCACCCACACTCCGATTCTGCCCCAGCCTGGAGCCTTGGTCCGGATGCAGGGCTTGCCATATAACACAGGAATGAAGGAGATACTTAGTTTCTTCCAGGGGTACCAGGTTAGTATGCAATCCCTCTCCTTGAGATCGTATTTGGACCTCTGAATATTGATCAGTGGAGATCAAACTGAGCAAGTGAGTGCTTTTGGGAATTGCCAAACAAGTGTGCAAGCTGCATATTGTATATTTAACTGGCAGACTGAAGTGTAACACACAATTTGCCTTACTTCTTATTCAATAAGCAAATCCTAATTTGGAAGCAGCTGTTTGGTGTCTGGGTTTGGGGTTTGAGTTTGAAGAGCGAGAAAGCTCAGAGCCCCAGAGTGAGTGGGGCTGCAAAGGGGCTGACACAGGAAAGTGGGGGCTGCCACAAGTTTTCAGTTCTGGCCACTTGGTGGTTGGAGCCTTTTGGTAGGGTCAATGTTTGACCTTCAAGACTTAAAGTTTGCTGAGTGCAAATTCCTAGTACAGAGAGCTGTGAGCTGGGTGTGGTGACTTGCAAAAGGAGAGAGACAGATGTCTCGGTGAAACACCAATGTTTTGGTTTCAAGTCCTAATTATTTTGGTTACAGGCAGGAACATCTTTCGTTAGAACTGTATTACAATGTAAACTAAAGGAAATCTGTATTATCCAAGCTGTCTATATTGATAGTAAATATACTATAGGTAACTTCAGTCTATATGACTGAAGGAATGCTCTCAAGTGAGCAAACAGACAGAAACCTATCCTCTCGATAAGTTAAAAAAAAAAGGCACCATCTACAACCATTATTTTCCAGTAGCACTCATTTAAATTCATGGAATGGCTCTTTCTATGTCTTCTGCCTTTTGTCTCAGAGGATATTGTATCTATATGCATGTTTTGTCATGACAGGTTTGCTAAAAAGAAACATAATTTAATATGGTATCTTTTGGTAAGTATTTAACTCCTGTGGGTAACAGCACTGACACAGCTACCAACTCTGCCCTTTTGGATACTACTTGGAAGCCCTGACCTAAAATCCTCTATGTGGCCCTTAAACTACTGCAAGTGAACAAGTGATTTGTGTCAAAAGGCAACAATTTTTGCATGTTTGTCCTTCAACATTCTGTAAGTTGGGTAACAGTAATATTGCTAGAGTTAACAGGACGCATTCAGGCACAATATGTTATCTTTTTTTCTTTTCTTTTTTTTTTTTTAACCTTAAGTTTCCTAAAGGACAACAAGCTTTAGTTTGTTGAGCCAGATGTCTGGTATGCAAATGAATGTAGACTAAGAACAGATGCTTAAATGTGTATATTCCACGTTTTGAGTATTTGGAAGATGCAGTGCTCTACCTGTTGTGTCTTCTTTTTGAATGTTATATTTATGTTTTGAAAGCAGTTTTGCATACTCAGTTTTTCAGTGGGAAAAAAATCATCACATAAAAATTGTGGTGAATTTTGACAAACAGTAAAAAGAAACTGAATGTTATTGTAGTTTAGGGCTTCTTCTTCCACAGACATTTCCAGAGTCCAAACCAAATTAAGTTATTTGTGGCTTTCATGATGTCCAGACAAACGGTGGTAATCATTCACCTGTTTCTTTAGCCATTAATATTTTGCCTTGTAGTTGTTTTCTGCTGACTGGGGGTTTTGGTGGATAGATGGTGGATACATTAAAACCTGAAGTGGGGAAGCTTATTTGCTAAATTGAAATTCAGCTAGAAGTGTAACTGCACCTTTGAAAAATGTGGCCTGTCTGTGCATGGAACAGGTCAGTGACAATCTCTAGCATCTCTACCTTTCACTAAATCTTCAGTTTAGTGAATCTGGACTTTGTGTCTGGTGCTCAATTTGCACTTTTCCTTGTTTCTGCATTTGGAGAGCAGTTCCTGGTGTTTGTATTGCACAATTAAATGGTTAGAGGAACAGATTTTGCCACAAAGTGAAAACTATATTCTGCTGCTGTAACCTCCTGTCGTCATCAGTTACTGTTATTAAATTGGTTACCTCTTTGATTTCTTTAGAAGATATTGTCCAAATGAGATCGGGTTCAAATCTTATACAGGAGCCAAGGAATTCTTTTGAATTGTTCTTGGAATCCCGCATGTGGTAATGTTAATTTTATACTCATTCATTCCTTCAGGGGAAAAGGAGATGGTGACTTACTGTAATGAGACAATATTACATCTCTGGAGCAATAACTAATTTTTTTTCCCCTCCCTTTTCCTCACATTGTGTTTTCATTTTCTGCTGCTGCCCAAGGATTTATTGCACGATGCTTCTGCTGGTTTGTAAAGTGAGCCCCTAATAATCATCAGTGGCTTGGGCATGGTTTTAATCTCTATATAAGTAATTGATGTTGGTGTTCAATAGACTTCAGTGTTGGTATTCTGGGAACTAGATCGGAGATGCTGAGATTGAAGGGTGATTTTTGTCTTTGTGCGTCCTTGTCTGAAAGGAACAGGGTTTAAGTTTTAGTTCTTGCTTTATTCTTCTCTGTTTTTTTCCTTCAGTCTTCATGGGGTCTGTATAATGCATGGGTTCACATGTTGCTACTTAAGTGAAAGCACTTTTCATACCAGACCTGCCTCTTAAGAGATAGACTTTGCTTATCATGGCCTTCAAAAAGCTGGCATCATCAGTACATGCTTCTAAAACCAAATAATTTAAAAGTCTGCAGACCAGCATTTTGATTTAAATTTAATTTTATTAGAATTAGCCTCTTTTTTAGTGTTTCAGCAGCTCGATTTCTTCTTGTAGTTCTGTTTTCTTATTTTCATTGTTGAAAATTCCTTCCAGCTTGTATGTAACTTGGATTGAGAAATTGAAAAACTCAGAATTTTAATAGTAAGTCAGGGAGATGGTAATTTTCCCCATCACCTTTCTGTATAATACTGTAGTGTACTATAATCCTCAAAAGAGCTAATATTAATACTCTCTGATTCAGTAATTCATGTTAAACTGCTTTTTAGTTGTACTGTAAAGCAGTAGGGCCATTGATTTCAGTACAATCATATACTGGCTACATAGCTAAAGGGTAAAAAACCAACAGCAAAACCCAAGCCAACTAAACCCACACTGAAAAAACAACAAAACCCAAAATAACCAAAACAACAACAAAACCCTCACCATGCACTTCACCAACTGCTCAGCAGATCCTGGTCTCTGGGCATTATGTTGAAGTAAGGGATCTATGGATGAGATTGTGAGGAGACTTCAGCAATTCAGAAAAATAACCCTTATTTGATATCATATGGGGTAAAGTTTGAGGAAGAAGTGCAAATATAGTAATAATATACAGCAAAACTTCTCAGTGTTACTTTAGGCCTTCACTCTGAACAGTTGAAGAAGCAGTGAGAGAACTCCAGTAAATATAAACGAACAAGGGTAGGAGTTGTCATGTTTATGTAAAGTTGGTGCATAGCAGAACAAAATTTTTCACTAAAGTGTTTTAATTTTTCTTTATTTAGTGGCTAAATACTGCATGGGTTTTACTATTTAGCCACTAAATGAAACAATGAGAAATATTTTAGTCTCCAAATACTGCCTTTTTTTTTGTTTGGTTTGGTGTTTTGCTTGTTTGTTTGTTTTTGTTTTTTTAATGAGCATGCAAATACTGACAGCGCTGGTATCATGACAAGAGCTGTTAGGTTAATGTAAAAGCAGATGCAATTTAGCTGTGCCTGTGGTCTTAGCTGTCCAAAAATTAGTTCACAGCTGTTGTCTTGGCTAGGATTCAGCTTGCATTCAGTAGTACTTGCCCAGTTTCTTGGAGGTTGGCATGAACGTGAAGTGAACTCACGCCTGCCTGAAAAAGACCCTGTGGATTAGTTCTTAGAAGACAGACTTGCTATTTAGGTAGGTTGTGTGTAAGTATAGTAGTAAAAAAAAAAACAAACTAGAAGATGACTAAGATTTAGGGGCCATGGTCACCATATGAATATTATTTAAAGCCCCATGCATTTGCTGAAAAAAGCTAGGAGAGAAATGTAGGGACTTTTTTGTGTACATGTTTCTACTTGAGAAAAGCTTAAAATAAATAATGTTCTCTAAACCTGTACTGGGCTTAAGTGTCTTTTGTCTGCAGCTATAAAGAGCTTTTGCAGTATATTAATCTTCCAAGGCTTCAGAGACCCAGAATTCAAGGTTTGCTGGTGGAGAGGAGGAGGGTGACTTGTGCTTAAAACGGTAATAAGGAAATGAATGGAAGTGGATAGATGGCTAAATTCCAAGGGCATTAACGACATTTCTCTCTTGTATCAGGACAGCAGACTTCATTGTTACTGACTTTTCAGGGATTAGGGGTTTTTTTCTCTGAAATGCATGTTTAAACAAAGAAATGTTCTCTATTTTCTTTGGGTTCCTTTTGAAATCTGATTCTTTGTAGTCTGAAAGGGGGATACCCCATCATCTGTGTGCCAATCCTAGGCATAGCACCTTCCGACTAGGGAAGGGAAAGGGGTTATGGTAGAGGAAGAATTCCCACTTACTGGTATTTGAAGTCATCTGCCAATACAGACACAATACATATGCTCACCCCCACACTCTCAGAATAGAGAATGCTGTTTGTTTTGCTTTTAGTCCTAAATTTATCTCCCACCTGGAAATGTTGCCTGTGTGGAGAAAGCATCTGTGAGCCTGGGACTAGTAAATTAGTGGTTACAGTTTCTGTCTGTTGCCTCTCACGCTTGAAGCAGGAGACTAAAGTGGCACCCTCTGTATTTTTGGGAGCTGGCATTACCTGTTTCAGTCACAGATACACAAAACATTCAGGTGGTATCTCTTCCACAGTGCATTCAGGTGCTTGTGGGTGTTTGTATTGGGAGTCTTAAGGTACAATTGATGTGCTTGTAGGGGCAAAGCCAGTTTAGGGTGTTTCTCCTGACTCTTGTGCTAAAGGTTGCATTTACCTACCATCAAATCTGATTCTATATTCCAGGCTTAGTCTAGCTAGGCTTTTTTCCACAGTCTAAGCATTTGCTTTGGGAACTGCTCTGTGATAAAGTTTATGGGTAGTTTGGGCTAGAATTGCAGCTGCCATCCTGAAGTGGCCATTTTGCCTGTGACCATTTTCTTTGCTTTTATTTGCTCCCAGTTTTCCCAGTTGGCGTATGTCTAAATATAGTTTCCAGTTTCAATGTTGAGGTTTTTGGGTTTTTTGGTTTTTTGGGTTTTTTTACCACTGGGCTATTTTCTCTAGATTGCTTTGTATGTGCTGTTTTTAGACTGAGATTTGAATGTTCACTGTAGGAACTGCAAAAATGAAATGGAAATCAATGACTTACTATTTAGTGACCTGGTTCAACCTGTGCACAGTCTGTGAGGGGAAGACAGTCCCATATTTCTCTCAACATAGAAGGAAGAAATAAAATAGCTTGAAGAAAAAGAAAATTCAAGGAGAAAGTATAGTATACTACATCTTTATTAACCAGTTTACCCTTGGTTTGGTCCTGTGGGGTTGGATGGTTTTGTTTTGTTCTTACGGATTCCAAAATGCAGACAGAATCAGAAGGATTCACAATCATGTACTTACTCAGGCAAGTTAGGGCAGTTTTCATTTCATTTGAAGATTTTACTGTTCTACAGCTTTTCTTTTAATTCATTGCAGACTCTTACCTATCCTTCTTGTGATTAGAAGGTATTTCTTTTTCTAGGTCTTTTGATGAATTTATTTTTCTTGTTTCTTTCTTTCTTTCTCACTTTCTTTAGGTCTTTGCCTAAGCTCTGACAACTTTGACATTTCTCTGCAGGATATTTTCCCAACTTTCATGTTTTCCATACTGTTTTTTAGCATTGCAAGTGTAACCTTTGAAATACTGTCCTTTACAAGAGTAAGACTGTAGAACTTTGCCTACTGTACATCTACTGATAATCTAAAGTATGTGCTATCTTGAGACATTCCTTCCAAAGAGTAAACTTACATTTTGTAAATTTGTTTCAAGGGCAGGTCTGGGAATTGATAAATCTAATATTTGCACAGTCTGGTTGCCCTGGCAGAGACTATCTAGAAAATACTTCCTATATTTGTCTTTTACTTAATGGCATGGGTTTAGATGTGAAGGTGACTAGAATTTGGTAGTAAAAATTCTGGGGGGTTCTTTTCTTCTCTGGGCTCTTGGTTATTGTTTTCTGTGGAAAGTGTGTACTGTGATGGTTGGTATTTTTCTTTTCAACTTCCCTTTGGATGGATACATGTCCTGTATACCCAAATATCATACCTTTTTCTCCCTAAGCTGGCAGGAGGCTTTTTCTATTATAGAAATATCAAAGGAAAGCCTGTACAGTACATCTACATTGTGTGCATTTGGCAATCATCTAAAATGCGTAGTGCAATACCATTAGTGTTAGTCCATTTTGGGGGACACAGGAAACTCTTCCTGCTGCTGAAATGATATTCTGCAACTCAGGTCATGCTAAATACTCTTGTCTTCTGAATCATAGGAGCCACTCAAGTAGTCTTTGCAGCATGTGTAAGAATGCTCATTCCCTTTGCAGGATATGTGATTTGGAAAAATTATGTGCTAAGAACAATGTTTCATATTCCCCAAGATGTATTTTCTGACTATATATGTCATATTTGTACCAGACCAATAGTGTGATTACTGTTCAGATTCAGGATCTCAAATAATTCTTAGATCTGATTCACACGTGAGGTTTTTGTTCTAATTTGTTGGTGTGGCTCTACTGTACAGTCACTATTTTTATTTTAATGTGCTACTTCCACAAATCTATCATGATGCAGTTACACTGTGTAGTTTATTTCTTTTTCCAGTGTAGAAGTACACTATGCGAGTATAAATGCTATTTTACCTTGTGAATGAATTTGTGCCAGAGCATTGATTTTCTTTCATTACATTGGTTTAGTCTATGTAGTACAAGTATTATATGCAGCTCAAGCATTTGTCACTCTACCCTAGAGAAGCTGCACTTTATTTCCGTGAGGGCATAAAAGATATGAATGAGATCCATACTTATTCTAATCCCCCACTTCAGTGTGCAGGCTGGAAGATGCTCATCTGTCCAAGCTAGAGCCATTACTGGATGCGTGATTGTGCTTATGGAAACTTAAGGTTTTCGTTACTTGATGCTGCCATCTCATGAGTAGAAGAAAAAAAGAAGCACTTCACAGTCTTGAGATATTTCCCTTCTTTCATAAGGAACAGTTCAAATACATAGTTTAGAATATTCCCCACAAGCATTTACTCTATACTCTATTTCTACAGCCAGTAATACAATTGATGTACTTTTTATCTTGCATAAAAATGGTTTCTGTCCAATTCAGTGTCTCCTGCCAGTTATTATAGCTGATGCTCTTAATTATGGATGCAAATGATGGTCTGTGTGGCTTGCTGTGCCAGACTGTTCCTTCTCTTGCTGATTGTCCCATATCACACTTGTACTGTAGTATGCACCTGATGACTACAATGGCCTAATTCAGCTGAGCGATCAAGCCAGGAGTGTGTTACAAGCACCGAAAGAGTGGGTCTGTTTGTAACTCTTTGTAACTTCTGAAGAAGGTAAGATGTTACTGCCAGAGCCTGGGTCTCCGGAGGTGCATGGGAAGGGAAAGAAGGGCTTGGTGATACAGAGATCTTTGCTTATGGCTTTTCCCCCTTAGTAGCTTGCATTGGGATCCTGGTGTTAGTATTTCTGCTTCAAAAATCAACTAACCTAAGGAAATGGGCCAACTGTGATCTGTAGCTGATGGGGCAGCAGTGGTGGAGGTAGTGTGATTGCCTGGTTCTGCTTAGATGGTGTGTTAAACTTCTGGAAGGCTTTGTTAGTGCTTGTTTCTCATGTGAAAGCTTTCAGTCCAATATTTTCCTTTTAGCAGAGTAGTAGAAGAAGATTATCCACCCCCACCTC
>VZRN01004878.1:301161-387752 GCA_013397935.1 Dasyornis broadbenti | reverse complement strand
CCCCCATATTTCTACAAAGCACACACAAATGTGTATGCAAAACCCCCCAGACCTCTGGCCTGTCTTTTCTGTACCGTATAACTGGCTAGAGATTAGTATCTGTCTTTCTTGATCTCCCTAGTGCAATATAGACTATTATATAATTTTTTTTCAGAAGAGGTTTCACGAGTATAATGACTTTCTAATGCAACCAACTAGATTTGCTAACAGTAAATTTACCTGCATTTTAGGTAGTAACACATAATTCTTAGAGAAATTTTGTTATGGCCTATTTGGAGTACATGATGCCCCAGTATTATTGTATTCCATTCAAAATGCTACTGATTAGCTGGTACATTTTTTTTCCTTGAGAAAAGACCAGAACAACTTTTCAGTTTAAATATGGCAATCCGACAATGTGCCTTGAGAGAATTACCTTCCCAGATAATGTACTTTCACTAACCACCATCAACTCAGTTGTTTTCAAATTAGTTGTTCTCTTATGTTGGATCTGTAGGGAGCAGAGAGACTAGAGGCTGCATGGTCTGGTGATTAACTGGAAAACCAGATCAGCAGTAGGTTTCTACTAAGTATGACATGGAAACAGTCTATGTTGCTTGCAGAATGTGTAGACTTCTCTGCTAGCTTTCTATGTAACTCTCAGAACATGAATTTCCAGATGCTTACATTGGTATTACAACCATACTTCTATTTAAACAACATTTTCAAAACTCTCCTCTGTGCTCAGAGTTCTAACTGTGCTCCATGTGCATTTTCAGCTGACTCTGAGCTGCAATATTAAAGTTCTACTCTAGATTGCTGGTAAATGACTTGATCCCATATGGATTAACAGCAAAGAGCTGTTTAGAGCAGAACATCGTTTAGCTCAGTGTTTGCAGCTCAACCAAAATTATGTACAGCTTTTCTCTTTGAGAGAGTGTTACTGTGAAATCAACCAAGATTACTTCCAAACTTGAAATGGGTTTTTGACATGATTTTTAAATTTTTTTTTTAAATTTCTTTCTGCATGCTGTCCCTTGACTAATTTTAGTTCTCTGAGAAGAAATGATAGAAAGTTGTACTAACTATGTTATGCATGCTTTTAGTTTCTAAAATGTATTGGTGTTTATTTCTTAAAAATATTTTTTTGCCTGCTCAGTGTTTGGGTGAGTGAAGCTCTGGCATGTACTTGCTTTATTTTCATTTGTTTGAATGTAAAGCTGATATGTGATATATGAATGAAATGCTGTTAGTAATAACTGAGAACTCTGTTATTTCTTGTAGTATATTAGGCACACATAAATTCTACAGAAATGAAACATTTAAATATTTTAAACTTTTATAAATTCAAGAGGACATATGTCACATGTACTTCACTTGAATTGGGTTGATATTCATAAAACTGGTTGGATTTGCAGCATAGCTTTGTCTCAAACGGTTTTCTCAAAAAAACTACCCCTGTATGCTGAGCTTTTGATGCTTCAGTCTCTGGTTTTGAAAGTTCACTGAGATTCATTTCTATCCAACAACCAGGAGTTCCAAACTTAGCTTGGAAGGATTTCCTACATGTTATGGAAAATAGACGGGGTACTAGAAGGCTGACAGTGATGTCTGCTTTGAACTCAGCAATTTGGAACTGCCTTTTAAGGCTTTATGAGAGCAAATACCCTCTGAAGTAAATCTGCTCCAATGACTAAATAATCTCATCTACTAACCTTCTTTTTCTTAGCCTTCTTAAAGTTACAATAAATATTTATTTAATTCAGTTGGATTGCACCAAATTTTACTTGTTTTCTGAAACATCTTCCTTGCACTGTATACCTGCATTGAGTTCAGCTCATCCTCCCAACAGAGAACTCATACAGCTCTTTTATTTTTTGCATGTGTGTTGTGGTGTTTTTAACTTTGTGTGTGAGTATTGACATGCCTTAATAGCCTTTGTCACTTGGCCAGTAGTCCACATTGTACAAGAATTATTCACTGAATGCCTGGATCTCATGTTCCATTCACCTCCTATTAACGTTTAACTCTCTTTTCTTATCAGCCTTTAATCTCAATTGCTTCTCTAGCAAAACTGTTGCACAGAATTATGTCTACATCACTGGATTCAGCCCACCAGCAGAATAAGAGCTGCTGCTGTTTGCTAAGCTAAAAGCTGAATTTCTTTTATCTTTGATTCCTTCTCCTTCCCATTCTCAACATCCAGAATATCTTCGCCACAGACACAGGAGTGGAGTGAACCAGAAGCACTAAAAAAGGCACCAGCATTAAAAATTGCATTTCCAGGTGTGGTCTCTGGTCTTAAAAGCTTTTTTCTTTTGTCTTCTTGTACCATTGCAGCTCCAAGCAGATTCCATCCTCATGCTTTACAACTTTAGTGGCCAGCCCAGTGGCGAGGCATTGGTGACTTTTCCAAGCCTGGATCTAGCTAAGAAAGCAGTGGCTGAGAAAAACGGACAGCTCCTGGGAAGCCGCTGTGTACAATTGTACCTGGTCTAACTGAACACTCTCCAGAGGATGAGGAAAGGATGTTGCACTCAACACCGTGCCTGTTGCAAAATAAGAAGTCTTCCCTTGCCACCCAGGCAGCAACAAATGTGCCTTTTCAGCATAACATGTTGGAATGCAGAGTGGTGCATGTCCTATATTTAATTTGAAAAATGGCGTATCCTATGCCAAAGATAAAGCAAAACCAAAAATTATGCAGTTAATTTACTTAATTTCTATTGTGCCTGTGTAAAAAGAAGCCAACCCACTCCTAGCATGTAGTTAATTCTGCAGACAGCCCAATAGCACTTCAGCTACCACAGCCACAGGCGAAACCTCCTCAGTAGCATTTGAAGTGGAAAGCGATGCTTGAGTCATTCAGATTCTTCTGTGTTTAGTTTTTAAGAGTTTACACTTGATAAAATGTTTCATCTTTGTAGAGTTTAAATGTCTTTAGAAAGGTATTTTGGAATGCATGGCTTACCCAGTTCAAAGCATAGATCATATTGATTTTTGTTTTGTTTTGTTCTTGACTGGAAAATATCAGGATGCTGGATCCCAAACACAATTGTGCTTTTTCACGTTTTCATTAAACTTCATTTTGCAAAAGCCATATTTGACCTTCTTACCAGTGTACTGCTGCCAACATATAAAGCAAAAAATTAAAACCAACAGCAAAACCAGAAAAATCGTCTGCCCACCCGTAACTCCCTGCCCCCAGCCCCAAACATATAATCTCTACAGGACAAAAATGGCACATAAACCTGAGTACTAATAAGTTATATTTTTTTATTTAAGCATAATAGCTTTCAGATACTGTATTAAAGATTTTGCTCTAGTTTATGTGCATGCAATTTGTTTACATCTTTAAACTACTTTATTTGTATATTATGAAACAACAAGATATGTTGAAATCTGAATTCTCTAGTGCATGCTTTTTTCTTTCTCCCTGTGTGTATATACATAAGCTAGAAGTACTTTTACGTCATGTAGCATGTGTTTAAAAAAAGACATCTGCTGTAAAAGCACTAAATGACTTTGTTTTTACTGTGCCTTACTTCAAAACCATTCCAAGTGCAATACCAGCAGAGCAAAATGTAATGAATTCTGTTGTTGACACGTTCATGGATGTCTGAATTGATCTTTTTTGTTAGTGTACAATTTGAGTCGTACTTTAAAGAACTGAATGATGTATGCTTCTTTATATTACAATAAATAAGAGATGCTTACGATGTGCATTGCCTTTTGAAAGTATCTTATGCTTTGGTTTTATGTGTTTTCACAGAGCATTAGTGTTTGATAAATAGCCTTACACATTTTTTTCCTCTCCTAGATTTAGATAAGCATTTGTACTTTGTGCCAGTGGTGTGACTTTTCCAGTTTTTTGGGGGTTTTTTTTTGGTCTTTTTGCATGTTCTGGTAAGCCAGAAATGTGTGATGCATGTTTCTCTTGTAGTACAACACTTTTTAGGCAGCATGATGTAACTGTTTACATGCTTAACGTTCTCTTTGTGTTGCCAGAGGAAACAAAGTATTGAACTTGAAATTGTGTTCGTGTTTGCGTTTAATTGACCTAATGGGTCACTTGCTTGTCTGTGCAACCCAATATGCTACATTTAAGTCAGGATGGAGCCAGTCAGCCTTTTTGTACTGAAAATGGAGAAAGGGGAGAAAATCATATCAAGGTAAGGTTTGTTTCTCTCTAGTCAGAAGCATCTTATGCCAGATGCCGTTTCACCATCACAACCTCCCAAATTAAGTTTCAGCAAATCAGGTGGGACTGGAGGGAAAGATTTTTCATTTTTTTGAAGTGGGAGTGTTTGCATTAATCTGTTTTCAAGATTTGTCCTGATGAAGTCCACAAAAAAAATATTACTTTTAAAATAATTTGAACAGTAGAAAGGATTGCGCAATGGTAATTGACATTGTCACTGTTCCTTGAAGGAAAATTTGGTAGCTATGTAGTCCATTTATTACACACAGTCTGCCATGGTCCAGCTGGCCATGGCTTTGCAGGCTGTTGAAACACTCTTATTTTTCCTCTTTAAAAACCCATATGGAACTTGTGGTTTTCTGCTTCCTTGGCAAGCTGAGGCAGGGCTAGAATGGAGAACCTCAGTCACAATAGCTATGATTTAGATGTAAACATTCCTCCTGCTCCTTTTAACACCTTTACGGCTTAGTTGACAATGATCACAGTTCTGCTTTTGAGCGCAGTCCCCTGCCCACATTCTGCCATATACAGATCCTGTCTATAACCGACTGCTGTTTTAATCCCTATTTAGCATGAGAGGGTGGAAACCCGTTCTAGAAAGTGAACCTGGATGTTTCAGGCTGTGTGTTTTGGTGTGTGAAACCTAACATGTGGGACATGGGAGTAATATGTAATTTTTAGCAGTTATCTGTGTAAAATGACTGCAAGGGCAGTGACAGCATTTTGGGTAGATCAGAGCCCTCCGGGTACGGGTCTGACAACTAGCCAGACCTGGGGCTGCTCTTGCTCTGAACTTTAACTTTCTTGCTCGTACTGAAAACTGGAGTCTTGTCTAAAAAAAAAGAATAAAAGAGAGAGAGAGAGAGAGAGAAAAGAGGAACGGTAAAAACCAGAGTGCTGCGGGCACAGGGCGGTGGGTGGGACAGGCATCCATCAGTATCACAAAATATTCCGAGTCGGGAAAGACCCACAAGGATCATCAAATCCAAGTGTTCCGTGAACGGCCCACGCAGGGATCGAACCCGCGGCCTTGGCGCTGCGGGCACCACGCTCTGAGCGAGGGAGCGCATTCCGTGAGGGGAGTCCCGGCCGGGGCCCCGCGGCCGGCGGGGGCTGGAACTCCGCCAGCCGCCTCTTGTGTTACCCTTTAGCTCGGTAAAAGCGGGGCTGCCGTGCCGGAGCGGTTCTGTTCTCCCGGAGGTTCGGCTCCGGGTGCAGAGGGGCCGGGCTGGGCCCGCACTCGGCGTTCGGACTTTTCTGGTACCCGCCGGCGCTGAGCCCGGGCTGGGGCTGCCCGCAGGGTTTGTGCCTCATCTCGGGGGGACTGTGCTGGGCCCTCAGGTGAGGACGGAACTCCTGAAAGCTCAGCCCTGCTCACATTGACCCCTCAGCTTCACCTCTACAGCAGCAGGAGACGCAAGCGGCGTCCCTTTTGCGCTGCTTACCTGTAATTTTGTTGCAGACGCTTTACGGCCTATCGGCTGGTCAAGTGCAAGAGCTCTCCTTCACAAATGGCTGATAAATACTTGTAGCACACGTGTTTGGATGGTGGCTTCCATCACTGGAGAAGGCTGGGAACTTCGGTAAGGCCTAAGTAATTTTTATTCTTTGATGAATGTTTTTACTCCTTGTGATTGAAGTTTTAGGCTATGCCATATTGTAAAGCCTTATTGGAGGAATCACTGTCTTTACATGCATGTAGCTTAACAGAAAAAATTAAAAAGTATTAAGTTTTAACTGCTCCACTGAAGAAGAAGTGAAGTTCGGTAAAGAACTGTGGTTTGACTTTTACTGTTGTTAAAGAAAGGGTCCTGGCACTGAGCCACAAAACTTGATTCTCAAAATGAAGCTTATTCTGTGCTCACAATCAGCAAACCCCCCTACCTGCATTTGTGTTGCCATGTTGTATAACTGAGGAACAGGATTACCATTGTCTGTATGTCTTCTCCTTGTGTCACATTTCTGATAGTGCTGGTTTGGAGATGATTCATTTAGTCATTTCTGCTCCCATTCTCTTGATACTGATTATTTTACCTAAAAATTGTTTCTGTGTTGGCCCATCCCATGGGATATTCCTGCCCAGCTTAGAGAGAAGATAGTTTATTCTTATTACTTTTGTTTAAATTGAGATAAGACTGAAGAGTTTGAAATGGCCTTTCTCTATTTCAGTAGTTGCAGCTGTGCATCCAGATCAGGTATTTCCTGTTGGAATTTCTTCATTTGCAGAGTAGACTTGCCCAAGACAGGCTTATAAGTTTTGTTTGTTTATGTAAACTAAGATATTTTCAACAAATATTTTATTAGTGAAATTCAATTCCTTATTTTTTTTTTTTTAGAGAAAAAAACCTTTTCAGCACCTTCATTTTTGAAATAGTATTTGTTTTATTTCAGTCAGTTAAAATGAACTGCAAGGCTGGCAGTTTAACCTGTTGGGTCCTGTCTTATACAGAACTGTATTTGACAAAATCTGTTATAACGAATTTTGAGTCTACCACTCAGAGTGTCTTCTAAAAGCTGATTGCATCTAAGGATAACCTGAAATATTCTGAAGCAGAAAATTCCTGATGTGCCTGTAGATAATTCAAATTTTTGCTTTTTTAGATCTACTTGTAATAAAGTTTTTAAAAAAGAAAATCCAAGCTAAATCAGAGAACTGATTCCCCCCCCCCCCTTTTTTTTTTCTTTTTATATAATCAGGTCAGAGCTACTATATTATTAGGCTGGATATGCAGATTATTTGAATGAATATTTGCATTTCAAGATGGCAGCATGTTAATTTAGACTTGTTAATTGCCATTTCTTTTATTGCTGTGTTATTATATTCATTTTACTTTCAATACCTGACTTTTTTTTTTTCAAAAGCTATTGTTCGTTGCTTTCTGTATGCTTGCTGCTAAAAGTAGAGTTTAAATAAAGTGCCTTCCCTTCTGTAAACATTACAAAGTACTGCTCTAATTTTGTCGATTTAATGTTAGCTTTGTCTTTGAGGGAATATCTTTTGCTGCCAGTAGATGTCCCCTTTCCATCGGAGTTCGCAAGGAAGGGGCTTGAAACAAAACTGGTTTGGAGCCGGGAGTTCCCTGTTACCAACTGCAGCAGGAGCTTCCATGTCCGGGAATACTCTGGGGCCTCTTAGGCTTAAAATCGCAGGTCATTCTGCTGCCCATAAAATTGTTGACTTAAGTTTGTGTTGATTTTTCGCGCTTTTTTTTGTTGTTGTTTTTTTGTTTGGTTTGGTTTTTTGGGTTTTTTTTTTTCCTTTTTTGCAATTTTGTTCTTGTTTTCTTTCATTCTTTGTCTCTATTCTAAATGTTTTCTACGTTTTCATTGATATTCTATATGCTTGAAATGTACAAATGCTTCGACATGTAAAAATTGATTTCAAGTTGTGAAAATCACAGTTTTATCTGGCTGTGTTTAGTCAGAAAAAAAAAAAAATTTACAAACTGCCCTACAAAAAGAAATCTATAAAATGTTTGCTAGAAATCCAGTGGCAATGATTGAACAAAAAGAGTGCTTTTAAGTGTCACCCCAAAGTGAACATTCTGTGTTAGGCCGAAAATGAAAGCAAAATGACTCTTTATAAAAATCCTCTGGCTTTAAGAAAGAAAACCATAACCCAGCAGCATAATGTCAAGGTTTTACAACCGATTAAATCTGGTAGCAAGAAACAGGATTGCAGCCTCAGCTGGACCAGCCTTTGGTTGTGAGGGCTCCCTGCTCCCAGCTGGCAGAGCTGAGTGTGGTGGTTTTGCTCTGCTGATTGATTTAGTTGCTCTTGGCCTTGTGGTTGGCTCCTGGTTTCCCTGTGTGGTAAAATGGCCTCGATATTGGCAGGGCTCCTCTCAAAGAGGTGGTGACTTTCTCAGCCTGTTTGTTCAGCTCCTCACTGCTGGGGGTTGTAAACTACTGAGTTTGTTGTTCTTGTTGGTTTTAATGCTCATCTCTCAGGTCCTTTCCTTCGGTTGTGTTGGGCACCATAAACGGAGAGTCTTTGGGAGTTCCCCTTGTAGAGGATCCTGCGCATGATAATCACTCACACTATAGGGTTTAGATAGGTTAGAAAGAAGTGTAAAAATGGGGAGAGGTTTTGAAAGCTTAGTATTAGGTCTTGAGTTGCTCCAGCACTTGCCACATTTTAGGACTGCCTAATTTTTTCAAGAGAAAATTCTGTGAAATTAGCAGTGACTGGGAACATGTGGGGGCTTGCATATCGATAGTTCCACTCTTTAAAAAAAAATTAACAAACACTTACCCACAACCCTTAACTCTCAAACACGGGAGTTGTCTTTGTAAATTTCTATTGCTTTGAAGCCTGGGAACATTAAACAGGGCCTTCTACTGCTCCTAGACTTTCTAGGACATTCTTCTCTCGTTGAGCAATAAATGAAAATAAGAAGAACATGTGCTGCTTTTCATTTGGGAAAGCAGCTTTTACAATAGACCTGATGAACGTGCAATTGTTCTGGTTTATGCCAATCCCCTGTACTGGTCCCTACCTTCCAACTTGGCTGTTACAACATGTAACTTTTGAAAGGGTTTGTTGTTGCTATTTGGTTTTGATCATTCCCCATTATCAGCACTTAATCTTCTGCTTGCTGGAGGTAGGGGAAAAGTTAATGTGCTACTGCTCTGGATCATTTGTGTGTGTATATTCCCTTTTAAAATAACTTAAGATGTTTGAATTCATGCAAATGTAACTTTTAAAATATGTATTCATGTGCACAAATATTCAAAATCTTTGGGTACGTTTAAAATAATAATATTAAAATGTATGCAAGAGCAAAATGAAGGAAATATTGTTATATTTCTCTTTACTACTATCCACAAAAACAGGTGAGAGGTGGAAGGAAACAACAGAACAACAGAGGAGAGGAAAAATGAAGTATTTTGGGGAGGGGGAGTCTTACAGGAATTTTCTGCCAGAAGTTAAAAAAATTCATGGTGGTTTGTTGGAAAAATCTCTGTTGTGTGCAATGGAATAGCATTAGAATTTAGTTTTCTTTGCTTCATTGAATAAAAGCTTGTGGGTTTGTCAGGAAAAGCAAGATCTTTTCGTGCTGTTTTCTGAGCTAATTCAGTGTTGGGTATCTGTCTGGGACTGCTTTCAACAGGCATGGCAGGCACACAAAGTTCTGCTGTGGGAGAAATGCAAAGGTGTGGTGGAACTGCACAGTGCAAAGGCTGGCAACGAACAGGTGCTTCCTCATCTCTGCTCAGGGCATGAGAGGTTCAGTGAGGAAAGGACAGTCTGAGACTTTTCTGGAGTGGAACATTTGTCACTAGAACTTAGCCCAAGGAAATCTTAGTTAAACATGCTCTGAAAATGTGGGACTCATTCCCATTGGATTAGGTGTGTCTTTCTTTTGTTTGACGCAATGCAGTCCTTGTGCAATTGTGACCTTTACTGTGAAAATCCACACAAGCTACATTGAATATTAATTGTAGTAATAGCATTCAATTAAAATGTTCTTGAAAAGATCAAGACTTTTTGTTTTGGAGTGACTTTTTTGGTTTGTTTTTGTTTTGTTTATTTTTTGGTATTTTTTTTTTAAATAATTCAAAAACTTAGCAAAACAATCAATTTTTCTTAGTTTTTACTGACAAGTAATCTATGCCTGGGAATATAAACTGTCAGATTGCTTAGAATGTTATGTATTTTGTGTGTGGTATTTACCTTTTAAATTGTTCTAAAATGTTTTATCAGAAGTGCAGTACATCATATTCCCAATGGGATCTGGAGCACAGATTGGATGATGATCTGCAGGCCACAAGGAGATATGTCCTAAACAAGCATTTATAATTGGAGTTATACCTTGTAGTGCTCATGACAGTAATGGACCATTTCTCTTGCTTGTGAGGAGGAAAAGGTTTATAAGTTTCAACGTTTTCAATGAAATGTGACTTCTGCTGTGTCTAAAATTAATCTTTTTGCTCAGCTAAAAGATATTGGTGACTGATAACAGCATGTCAGTGGTTTTTTTTAAAGTGATCTGATCTTACCTTGTAAGAAGTAAGAAAGCCCCCGGAAAAGAAAGGATTCCAAATTTTCAGGTTGTGGGGACTGTTCTGGAGATGATTTGGGGAAGAAAGAAAATTATGAGGCCATGGACCTAGACACTGATGATACATCCCAGAGAGCGTGCTAACAAAAGGGGAAATTGTGAATGCAACAAAGGCAATATTTTGGGTTTGTAGGATGGGTTGTTTTTTTTTTATTCTGTTGGGAAAACAGCACAGTGCTGCTGCAGAGTAGGAAGTCACTGCTGAAGTGGACCTGAAGATCTTGCCTCTACAGAGCAAGTTCAGTGCTGGATATTGTAGTTGTCAGAGGGTTTGTAATGACCAGGCTAATGACTCTCGTAAGGGTTTAGGAGATGGCATGATTTTCTGCCCTGTCTTGACCAGGAAAAGCAGGTTGCAAATGTGCTGAGGATGCAGCATCAGCCCACACTGCCGGCAGGCTGGGATGAGCTGGCAGCAAAGGACAGCACTGCTGGCGGACAGAAACAGAAAAATCAGTCAAAGAGCATTGTAGATTGAACTAAACTAGCTTTGGGCTGGGCAGCTCCAGAACTGCCAGCAGCACGGGCTCAGCACCCAGTGCAGCTCCGCCAGGACGCTGCGCAAGCAGTAATGCAGTTACCAGCACAGCTCTGCTCATGTTGCTGGGCTCCTGAGCTGTAGTCACAACTGATTATAAGTTATAGACTCTAGAATTTTTTGAGACAATTAGGATAAACCAAAGTTGGGGAAAATAGGGGTTGCCGGATACAATTGCAGTTTGTTCATTGCATGTCTGTCATTGAGAGTAAATGAAGGTTTAGCCTCTAGATACAGAATAGGAAATTGGATTTGAAAGCAGAAAGAAGAGCCAAGGAACAGTTTTTCCTATGACAGCACCTCAGTTTTCATCCCTTTAAACCAGGCTTAGCAAGGGGGAACATGCAGTATTTGTATTGATGTCACTGTAAAAAGCACATAACTTTGAAGAGTAATTATGGAACTGCTAAGTCAAGCAGACATCCCTGGCTTTTGAAGCCCTTGGATTTGTAACTCTGGCATTTGAGTCAGACATTCTTCAGAAGAGCCATTATAAAATTAGAGTAACTTTTGAATTCTATTTAGCAAGCACAGCATGTCTCTTCAGAAATTCTTTTCATTCCTACGTATCATTATTGATTTCAGAAATACTGAGTTTCATATTTGCATTAGATATAAAATTTGTGAAATACACAGGGAAAAAATGGTTGCTTTTCAGAAGACTATGCCACTGAAAAGCGAACACTGCAAACTCTTTGTGTAAGAGGACTTGCATTTTTTCCTGAATGCTCAAAACCACTGCCATCCCCACCCCCACTTGAATGGTTTTCTCTATTGTTCAGTGTACCCAGGAAAAATAAGATTCTGTGGTTTATAATTAATTTTTATTTTTTTACCCACATAAACCATAGGGTGTTTTTCATATTACAAACACACCATTGTTAGTTCCCCAAATCAACAGTGGAACACTGAAACCCAAGAGATGAGTTTTTCAGTACCTTTCTTTTTGAGTACCTTTCAAACACACAGTGCTTTGCAGATCCCTGTTAAACAGTGTTATGAGAGAGCAGCTGTGCAGAATGGTAACTGCTGTGACAATTCCCTTCACTGAGAGATGTTGGAGAGGATACCAGTTACCCTCTCTTCTCTCCTAAATGGGTTCTGCTGTTGTGCTTCAGCAATTACATGAAAACCTTTCATCTTTGCTGCCCTTCAATCACTCCAAACTTGGTAGATTTACAACAAAATGCTTTTCATGAATGGCAACCAAAACCTATGATCTGAAACTCAACCTCTTTTCTCCACCAATGGCGAGGTTTGCAAATAGCTAACCATCAGTAACATGGAAAACAATCCAAATTAGTACCTGTCACTGTGGTGTCTCTGTAGTGCCAAAAGGAGTAAAGCATGGCAGGCTTGTATCAGGGGTTTTAAATATGAAAATGGAAGTGGCAATTTATAGTAAGGATGACACGATAATATGAGTGTGAAAGTAACGCTTTTGTCCTGCCTTGTGATACTCGTGAGCAGCTGTTCATTGTGCTTCCAGAACACCTTTGTGGCATGGCCCAGACTGTGTTCCACATTCAAGACTCACACTGGTCTGGTTTTTGTATATGGTGGGCACTCTGTAAGCTCTGCATACGGGGGTTATCCGCTGTGGGGTTCTCTTGAACCTCTCCCTGCATGGATTGCACACACAGGCTGGGCCAGCAATCTGCCCAGAGCAACGGCCCAGGTTTGCTCTGATATGCCCCAAGCATAGATTTTGTTTGTGGAATGAGCTCATCTGATTTTGGCCACATGTGAGTACATTGAAGCATGATGTTAATATTTAGTCTAAAATTATCTTTGTTTTCCACATAGTATCTCAACAGTGAATCAGATCAGTAACTTGTGATTTTTTTTTTTTTTTAACTCACCCCCTCCCCCTCACATAAATTGTTCAGACTTTGAGGCAAAAAGAAAGTTGAGTTTTTTAAAGTAATTTTTTGTGAACACAGTATATGCAGTTCACAGTAATCAAACCACACATATATAGCCTTTTGTCTCAACTCTATTAAAGTATTGAAGATAATGCTCTCTTGATAATGCTTCATGATGGGAAAGCACTCCTCTCTTTCAAAATGCCTTTGCATTTATCTTACTGCAGCGTTCCCTAAAAGATTGCTAATGTGGAGCTTCATAAATAATCCTTTCTGCACTGCTGTAAAAGTAGTTTAATGGACATTTCTGGGAGGACAGGCTGATGGGAAGGTATTTATAGGAAGTATCAAGGGGTGCCTGACAGAGTGAGGTGGATGGTTTGGCTTTTAAGGGGAGCTGGGAGCGGAGCTTGGTGTCGATGCTGGTGAACAGACAGCTCTGCTGTGCAGGGTGAGCACATTCTGTGCCTCCTGTTCCCAGCCCACCCAGCCTGTTCTGAGAACAGCTCAGCTCTGCAACCCTTGTAAACATTGCTCCAGCTGTGTGAAGCCACTGCAGTGGCTACAGTAGTTGCTGGAAGGCCAACCAAGGCCAGCCTTAATTATGCAGACAAAAAAGAGAAAATAATTTAGATGTTCCCAACACTGAGAAAACAACAAAGATTTCCTCTTAACCCTACTAGAGCAGGAACACATTTTTTCTGAAGGACACATTTCTTTACTTCCAAAATAACTCCTCTGCCTGAAAGCCTTCACTGGATCATCAGTCCTACCTGGCCATGCCTCTGAATCCAGCCTCTTTTGCTAAGGATCTCCTTTCTTACAAAGGACATTTTTCTGTGCAAAATTCTGAACTGTTTTTTAGAAAATAAGCCTATAGATGGTCATTTTATTTTATTTCTTCTCACTTAATTGAGACATCCAGTGTGGGATACCAGGAATATGTTCTGTAAGAATTAATGCTGCCTTTCTTAAAAACACCTTCATATGTCCTTCTCTTTAGTTTTGCATCTGTTTTGTGGAAATGACCAGTTGTGCAAGACTGTCTATCAGGTAGTACCTTTCGTGGCAGGGGCAGATGGAAGACTTTCTGGGCAGTTGTGCATGGCTCGTGTTGGAAGCAATTGTTTCTTGTGGTTTCAGTGCTTCTCTACTGCTGTCGGAAAAAGAGAGGGACATCAGATTAATTGTTTATATATAAATTATTCATTACTTTTAAATTAATAAAACTAGAAGCATGTGCTAAAAATTTCTAGGGTTCATCAACCACCATCTGTTCGTTAAGTGAATGTTGGGGCATAAATAAGGCATTAGGTGAACCTGAGTATTTTTTTCATAACAGCAGAATTCTGGAGCTGGAAAGGAGCACTGTAAATATGAAATAATAGCAGAATGGAGTGAGATAACCAAAGGCTGGCAGGGGGCATTGCTGCCATTGCAGATGTGAGTTGCAGATAAGAAAGCCCCTGAATAGCTCTGGCCCGCCCCCTCTCCACACGTTTTCTTTCTCTGGGCGTACAGGGAGAGACGGGAGCTGGGTGTCAGTTCACCACCCAATCCCACCTGATCCTAAATGGGAACTAGTCCTTCTCTTCTCCGAAGTGGAATCTGATATGGACTCACTAAGTAGCATGGAGAGGGAAAGAAGCAATGCACCTGAAATTTCCTTTGGTTAGGGGCTGACTTTAGATAGTGAATTTTTCTGGGGGTAGAGAGGGAAATGACTGATAAAGCTGTGAATTGTTGAAAGTTTGAGTTACGGGAAAGATTGGTGATGGAACAGCTCATGAACAATACGTTTGCAAAGACTGGAACTAAAAGGTGCACTTTGTAACCAGTAACTCTAAAATACTTTCTGTATGTGACCTGAAATGTCAACCAAAACATATATTGAGTTCTGGGAAGTGGAGATCACAGTACTTAACAGAGATTTTATGTTATCTCTGTGGGACATAGTGGAAAATAACTTGGAGTTCAAATGATGATTGCTTAAGAAAACATTTACCTTAGTGGCCTGCACAACCCTAGATAATTACATAATACCTACTTGAAATTCACCTTTATTTCAGTGGGCCATGATGTTTCTTAAAACTTGACTTTTTACCATAAATATTAAACACTTTCTTCATTCCAGCTGAGTGGAGGCTATCTTCTTGGTAAACAACATGATTTTTTGCATTTATTTGAAGTATCTCATGATAGAAAGTGGGTTAAAACAAAATTATAGCACAAATTGTCTAAGATACAGTGATAGTGAATTATAAGTACATCCTAAGACATCTTTGTGTATTTTACCAAAGCTTGTTTAGTGCTATGATGTTCTGCCCTGTGCGAGCCTTGGAGTACTAGTATATTTTCAAAAACTGAATGCCCAGCAGGGACCCTCCAGTATGGCCAACAGCTACTAGGAATTATTTGTGCTTCCTCTGGCACATGTGCTGCAATTCTTCATGGAGCTGTGCCTTTTGAATTGGGAACCTGCTCTGTTACTATTTCAATTGAGTGGATGAAATACTGGGTGGCTGGGTCACTTCCTAAAATGTCTTGAGGTCTCAGTTTTCAGATTTGCCATCTGTAGGATAAAGAATGCCTTGCTGTTACCCAGATTACTTTAACTACCATGAGTTAAGTGTGATTTAGATTGTGAATCTGTGTTTAATCATAATGCTCAGAGCAATCAGGTTAGTTGTTTTGTTTTTCAAAAAAGACATAGGAGTAGAAACAGATAAACAACCAACCCCATGTTTAGTCTTGTTGCATTTATACTATATGAGAAAGCTCTCTCTGTGTGCAGTAATCAGCTTTGCTCTTTCCCCTTCGGATAACCTTGCTTAAGGGTGTAGCCTTTGTGTCTTCCGCTTTTTTGTTAGGGTGTCTTTAGCTTTTACAGCCATTATTTCCTTTCAGGTCTTCTAGAAGGTTTATACAGGTTTGATCTCACCTGATGCCCCCTTTCTTCCAGATCCTACTCTTTCCTTGAGCAGGAGAGTTGGGCCACCCTTTAAGATAGAAAATAGGCTGTTTCCCTTCCATGTGGAGGTAAACGTTTCCAGTCACTAAGCATCAGTTCTTTTACTAAATTCCTTAGGTGTTTTTTCCTTAATG
The DNA here is from genome assembly GCA_013397935.1 of Dasyornis broadbenti. Lineage (NCBI taxonomy): Eukaryota > Metazoa > Chordata > Aves > Passeriformes > Dasyornithidae > Dasyornis > Dasyornis broadbenti. The sequence goes on along the minus strand of VZRN01004878.1, from coordinate 371,999 downwards.
AGGTGTGGAATTCTCTCCCTTCCATAGACGCTGCCCCTTGCTGTGGAACAGCTTCACGGAGGCCCTGTGTTCTGTCTCAAATGTGTGCACTGAATGCAGCGCTGGGGTTATATCACCTTATTGCTGGCTCGAGGGAGACCAGACACTACTGAGCACCACTCAGGGGGAGCAGATTTCCAACCTTTTCTCCTTCATAGGCTTCCCAGCATTTTCTCAATCAATAAGCAAATCTCCCCTGAACTCGTCTGTGGTCAGGCCTGAGGTGAACTAGCAGGGCTACCAGAAATTCAGGCTTTGCATTCAGTTGGATTCATTGTATCTTGGTTAGCTGTCAGCCATTCCCCTCTTTTGGGTGTGAAATAGTCCAGTCATTAATTAGAAGTAGAAGCAGCAGGGACTTCACTGGAGTTTGGTACAGAGGGATGCTGGAGAGACTGTGAACCTCCTGACGAGCCCTGTTTGGTTTAGTGCAGGCAGACCAAAGCTGTTTCCCTCAGTGACCTTTCTGCATGTGAGATTTCATCTTCTATTCCTGCTTGCTTATGTTTGTTTTGTGGGAGTCCTACTGAGAATAAAGTGACTCAAAATACACAAATGGAGAGAAATAATTCAAACTGCATGTGATCTTAAACCTCCCTCTCAGTTGCAAATAGAAAGCTAAAGCTGCTTTGCTATTAACTTCTTGCTTTAAGCCCAATATCTGTGCCTTTGGGGAACTCATAAAGCCTAACCTGGATTCAGGTGTGTGTTTTGTGACACTTGCACCTCATTTGCCAGAAAAAGAGACTCCAGAGAACTGTCCTTTGTCTGCTTTTTTCTTACCCCTGACTTTTCTGTGGGGGGAATTAGAACTGCAGGGTCTCTATGTGAATCGAACATTGTAACAACCCTGGCCCCATCCCCAAGATGCAATTTGCCATCTAAAAAAAAAAAAAAAAGGTAATCCTAAAACCTGTCTTTTTGCTGTTGAGAGCAGGATTGTGATGGTATCTATGTGATTCAGAGAGTGCCAGTGACACTGAATGAAGGTTTGGAAGTTCTTGCTTTAAACAAATTTGAGAGCTTGGGGGACACTTCCAGAACAGCTGAACATGTGAGATCCTTGAATGTCAATAATGTGATTTCTTTTTTCTAACTTCACCCCTGAGGATATTTTATGTTGCGTGGAGCCAGTTCTGATTCTACTTGCTGGGGCCATCTGCAGCACATCTCTACTGTCTGCAAAGTGACCTTCAGTGATGCATAAGCCACCCGAGTGTATTTTGGATGAAAGAAACACCAGGTAGCTTGAAAACTATCTTACAAGCTGAGTGTAGACACAGCACTTAGTTACTTTCTAAATTTTTTCTAATTTGATTATGAAAGACTGAGTCACTGTTTAAATACAATATTTAATGTCACTCAGAATTGTACTGGTGTCCTTACAACTAAACAGGAAATTTTTTTTTTTTAATCATAAGTGATAGAATTCCATTTTACTTAGCTGGTCCAGATGGTGTTTGACCTGCTAAGAGTTCATATGCTTTTGGGAAAAATATTGAGCTTAGTGTAATATACGTGACAATGATACAAAGTCATGAAGGCACAGTCATTGTGGGAGGGTCTGGGGGGTAGGGCATAAATGGCACAGAAAAACGGAACAATTAACATTAGAACATGCCCTGCTTAGCCAGTAATATTTTCAGCTGTTGCTTCTCTAAAAGATGTTTTTTTGCAGCTTTACTGCTATCTAAAACGTATATCTAAAAAGAACTTTTCTGCTTTTCCTGCTTTCTGCTGTGAAGTATTTGAGGTAACCCTTTTGTGGCAGTGGAAGCCTGTAATTGGAGACAGACCTGCTTGGTAACCAAAATAGTTTTTTTCTTTTTCCCCTTTTCTCTGCCCTTTGTATGTTTTGTATTCCTCTTTCTAGCTAAGGAAATCTTATTGGTCTCCAGTGTCATTTTAGCAGCTGGATTAGTTCCAAAGGGTTTAGGCTCGGGCAAGCAGCATTTGAGTCTCTCAGCAAACTCTGCTGACAGCCACAAAATGTATGGCTGAGCCTCTCCAAGCCACGATGTCATTCAGCCCAGGATTTGGCCAGTGTTGGATTGCTTGTTATCCTTCTTTGTTTGTGCAACTTTTCCATTATAACTTCTGTCAGTGGTGAGGTCAGATGGCAATGATGACATTCTTGGCATAGCTTCTTTTTTCATATCCTTAGAAAAAAATAATCCCATAGTAGCACTTAATTCAGTTTCAGTATTGCCTTATTTGTCCTATTGGCTTGATGGCTTGTACTCCTCCTCCAGCTACTGTGACTACAGCCAGGCAAATGTCACAGGGTGGTATTTGCTGTTACTTGAACAAAGTTATCCTTGACCTCTCATATTTGCTTTCTGTTGAAGATTTTATTAGCAAATTTTTATTCCTGGTAAGGGAAGAAATGGTGGGAACATGGCAATGCAAAAATGCATGTATGGGCAAAACAACGTGTGCAGATCAGTGCAGCTGGAGACAGAAACAATTACAGCAGAAACAATTACCTGATCACACAGCACAGACCTGAGCATGAACTGCTGTGACAGGCAGGTGTGAGGATTAATGTCCTATGAGCAACCTTTCCATATGGAGACCCTGCCTAGAAAACACACAGGGTAAAGTTGAATCAGTGGCAGTTAAACTGGAAATCTGCACACCTGCTGTCAACTGCAACTGCTTCTGACCTGTAAATGGTTGTTGCACCTTTATTATGATGCAATTCTTAAAATGGCAGACATTGAAACTAAACCTTAATTCATTAAATCATAGAAAACCAGTGCTTTCGACAGGCTGTGCAGCAGCTCCAGAGGCACTTGTTCAAATGACAGAAGGCTGGAAAAATCTATCCTTGCATCATACTTAGAGAATTTCCTACTTGAAAATAGTGACAAACTGACTGCTAAAAGCTTGTCTTGTCCTTTTCCAGCACATTGCACCACTTCGCTGGTGGATACACCAGAGTTTATAGGATATTTACAAACAGATCCTTTTATTGCAGTGAGAAAAAAAAAATATGATGCATGTAGGACAATGCTCAGCTATTGTGAGTTTGTTGCAGTGGCGTTGCCACCTTGGCAGAGAAGAATCCATCACACCTTTTGTACCAAGCTCTAGAAAATTTAGGAAGGCAACCCTGACCTTTCATGCCTGGTCCTAAAAAATGCTCTGTGCTAGCCTAGATCCTTGATGCTGGTGACAGCCAGCATCTGTGGTATGTGGAGAAGTTTGGCTTAGGAACTTGCATCTTTGATACCAGACTCTGTAGTTGTTGATGTGTAGAGGTGTTTATTGAGAGATGCTGCAGTTGTTAATGGGTAGGGTGGTTATTGTTTTTTTTAATTGCCTACTTTCTAGAAAATATTTGCCTTCCCAACTGTCAGGATTTTCAGCAGGCTGCTTCCTTGTCTTTCCTGCATTTTTATTTCAAGAAGGACCTAAGTTATCAGTCATTTATCATTCCATTGTCACAAGAGCTGGTAAGAGTAGTTGTTCCCTTTTCCCTCCAGCTTATTTCATGTGATACCCGTGATTATCCAGCACTACATTCCCAAGCAATATTTTCATGCATTGCTTTTCTTTGATCAAAAATTATAGAAAAGAACAAGCACAGATTACAAACATTCTTCAAGCTCTTACCAGCAGGTGTCACAGCAATGACAATAAGGAAAAGGTAAGTATTTCTTTTCAGTTCCTAGTAATTAAAAAAACCAACAAAAACTAAATTTGCAGAAACTGCTTGAGAACTTATATAGCCTGGCTTTTCTAGTGGATCAATCTCTTCTAAAACAAGATTCATGGAACATCCAGGTCTTTGCAAAGTAAATATCCTATTTATATTGCTTCTGTATCTTAGTCTGGTTATTTTTTTCCTTCTATTTTCTTTTGCATGTAGTAGATGTTAGCAAAGGTAACAGTAGGTTATTGTAAAATAATTTCTTAGAGGATCTTTGCAAATGACAATGCTTTTTGGGTGTTAAGAATGATTGATTGATCAACATTATCCTTTTTCCAGGCAGAATAAAGTTCATTGTTAACATTCTTTACCAGAGAAGTCTATATGCAAAAATAAGCATGAATTTAAATACATTGGAAATACTTTTTCTTTTCCGTGGTCTTTTACATACCTTAATACTTCACTCACTACAGCAGGGGCTAGTTCCTGAATATTATTATTGTAAATGAATTGAAGCCAAGGGGCAAAGAAAAAAGGTGTGGAGAAAACAGCTTAATCCTCACCTTACTCACTCCAGTGGAGCAGATGGTGGATTCAGAGCATACAGTGGTATTTTGAGTTAGGGAGGGAGAGAGAGAAGTCCTTAAACAAGCAGCAGGAAGAAGACAGCACAAATAATGGTGTGGACTATTGTAAGGAAATACTGGCTACAGTGTGAGATTAGGCCTTGATTTCTGCCAGCATTTCCTCTTTGGGTTTGGGTCCTAAGTGAACAAACTTCTGGTTACTCTTCTAAAGGAACTGACTTTAACAGGACATTCCTTCTCTCTGATTACCTGAAATACCAAAACAGTGTTTTTCAAGGTAGAAACGACGTTTTCACCCTGCCAGGAATAGTCTCGTCTCTGCAATAACGGCCGCGTGTGTCAGTGCTCAGCTTTAACCGCCCTGGCATGACTGCAGATCCCCTCCTCTCGCACCCCCCCAGTCCGAGTGAATCAGCCTCCAGCCTATTTGCATCTGAAAGGCGCCTTGAACTGACAGTCAAGCAGACTCAGTCAATGGCTTATTGCTGCTGTCGGTGTGTGCTAATTATACCCTGGGTAATCACCCCAGAAAACATGTGAACAGCTTTCAAACTGCCCGTGCTATTTTTACTAAACCTCGGCTACATTTACTGTGCATTCAGTTGGTGGCACTTTAGCATCCCCTTTCTGGTATATTTATAGCTAAAAGCACCGCTGAAGGTAATGGGCTGGGACACGCACTCCAAGGCGAAGGTAATGGGCCAGGACACGCACTCCAAGGCAGAGGCTAATCCCCCCTGGCCCTGCTCTCCCTGTGATCCTGCTCCTTTTCTCTCCCGGGCAGGTGAGCATTGGCAGCCAAAGGCCGAAGCTTTTGCTTCCGTGTTCAGTTTGGAACGCTCACACAAGTCACTGTCGGGTTCCACAGGTAAGAAAAGGGCCTGGTAACAAAACTGCAAGGGAGATAAAAACCTTTTCAGTAGCACCAAGATCATTGAGATATTACAAGGCCTGACTTCGCCCAAAGGCACTTCCCTCAATACTCCTTGATCACACAGGATTTGGCAAATAATTTAGACTTTGTACAAATTTCACATTTATTTCAGAAACAGTTTAACTGCATCTTGCCTATGACAGTATCCTTTCAGGAATGGAAATTACTATTTATGGTGAACTCCCACGAATAATAATTTCTGGAATAATTTATCAAAATCTTGTGATTGTCTAATTGAAACAATGACACTTGCAAATAGGGAAGCAGCATTATTGTGCAGACTGATACTCTGAACAGCACTGCTGATCACTTCTTTTGTAGGTGAAGGTTCACTGTTGCTGGCTCTAAACTCTTTATCAGATTGTTCAAAGTCACCACTCTTCCAGGGGAAATATCCAGTGTCCCTCACTTTCTGTGTCACAGCCTGGGACAGCTGGTTACCACTGCATTGCAAACAGGGAGTTTCTTCCCACTACATCTGGGTTTGCATTTTAAATAAATGACAATGCATTTGCATTATTTTTATTTATTTGAACACTATGATTTAAGAGCCTAAATGCAAGTTTTTCCCTTTATTTCTGCAAGTAGCACTGCAATCATAACTTACAAAAATGTTTAAAATACAAAATGTACATGAAATTACAATACAAGGCTCTGTAAACATCTAGAACTTAATCTTTATTGTCCCACATTTTAAAATATAAAATTTCAATTTGAACAATTTCTGAACCTCAAGGAATGACATCCATTATGAGTATCAAAAATAGAGTTTCAAAGCTTTGTATCAGAACAAAACTGTTACTTTCATTCTTTGGTTTAAAAAGGGTGGCAGTTCCCCTGATAACAGGTAAGTTTTACTACAGAAATTCAGATTGCTAGTTATGGTAATTTCAGAACTCACCCCTGTCCCCCTGGATTAATATGCTACCCCTTTATCTTCTTTTCCTAAACACCGATCTTTGACCCTCCTTATAGAAAAGCTACCTCATCATTAAGGCTTTCCTTCAGGATAAGCGAAACTATTAAAAATTTTTGGAAAAGTACTCAGGGAGAAGACAGGACTTAAGGAAGTGGATGCCAACAAAATATTAACAGTTGCTGGGTTCTGTTGTTTAATTAAATCTGCATAGTCCAATAGAGATCGTGTGCTTTTTATACCACTAAAATTATACAAGATTAACAGTCTTTATCTATGTTAACACACAAGCTAAAATAAAATTAAGACCCTTGTATTGAAGCTTTTACAAGGCAAATACAAAACTGCTTTAGTATCCAAAGCTATATTTTTTTAAATTTCATTTTTAAATAGGAAAGCATTTCTATGTCTACAGGCATCAAGGTATTTAAAGGCATCAGAAAATTTAGTGCATAGCAACTCCGGATTGTTTGGGCTCCTATATTTTAGGTACAGTGTGAATTCCAGCTACTTGGAGAACTTGCAAGGAGAGTCTGTACCAGCAGGATAAAGGAGCATAAATCCCATACAGTATGAAAAGCTTTTAAGTCAGAATTCTCCTACAATGGTTAATGCAAAAGACTCAATACATGAATGAAAACTGGAACATGCCTTGCCACCAGCACACACTCTGAAGACAATTACATAGTTTACAGCATTGTGTGGTTTGGTTTGTTTTGAAGGTGTTAAGAACATAAGTAGATGTATTTCTGAGCATGTGAGTCCTTTCTAGGATCTGTAACGTAAATAAGTAGAGGACAGAGTAAAGCACCATTGCTGAGGGAAATTACACTATCACACTTTGCGGATTCCAGCCCTGCCAATTATTTCCTGCAAATGTCAAGATTTGCACCACTGAACAGTACATTCACAGAAAGGATGCTTAAGATTCCCAGCAGGTACACAGTGGCCTTGCATTAAGTTGTCTGAAATAATTATGAAACATCAAGTTAGTAGCCTCAGGCTGCACTCTTAAAAGGAATTACATGATAAAATTATAATTTTACCCACTTAATATATGGTCTTTAAAAGTTTATGATTCAGCTGTTACAGAGATGTGATTACAGCTACTGTAATGGTATTGCTTGGGCACTGACTTCAGGTGTAAGGTTTAGACTGCAAAAGGCTCAATGGAAAGTTTTCCCCATGACTGTTGGCCAAAATGCAACATCAGTAGAAGCTGTGTTTACTCTCCCAGGTGTTACAACTCAGCACTGCTCTCCACTGTCAGAGCACTTCATTCATTTGAAGTCTACACAATGAGGCATGTGCTCCCCATGTGCTAAACTGCTAAAATGGCTGCACTCGTCTGAACTGAAGCCAATGCAAATATATTTTCCAATTTTCTAATTCTTTGAGTTAATTCAGTCTTAATTTTTGTTAGACTGTCATGGCTCACCCAAATGAGCAAATAAAATTAACATCTTGGATGTTCTGAGGTTCCAGGTACTGCTGACCTTCCTTTGCCATGACTGTTGTACCCTGTCTGTTCCATGGAGGAAAGCTCTGTAAACCTGGGATTCCTGGGGGAGGGAAATGTGCGGCCTCCACAGGCAGTGTGGGATCTTCTCCACGGTGTTTAATTGCAAAGGCCAGAGACTTTTATGTAACCATGTAAACAGATTGTTTCAAATTCATCAGATTATGCCAATAAGTGAGATGCATCCTTGGAGCACAGCACAGTTTACTGCTGCTGTGATGAATCTTGTTAGTTCTTTGGTAGCTCCTGCTCACACCTTTACAATTAAACATGGACACATCATACTGCTATCCACGAATTCACAGTAAATCACTTTTTAGCAAACTGACATGTATAAACAGCCTCAATTTAAGGAACTGTAACTGTCATCTCCTTAGGACTTCTAAGTGGCATGATCAGGCATACAGCATATAAAAGATACAGATGTGATCAAATGATTTATTGCATTTAAAACTTGAATGCCACTGAATTGGTGATTTCAAAACCATATTCTGCAGGCATAATAGGAATATTTAGATCCTCAGCAAACATTGAATTTTCTCTTGTATCTAACATGGCTTTGATGTTGCTGTTCTTTAATCTAAAATCCTACTGCTCAAATTTGATTACAAATGTAACTAAGAAAAAAGCTATTTCAAGAAGGAGCCTGTGCTAATAAAGATCAGGAAGATTATCCACAAAGTTATAAAAGTTAAATTTTGGAATGTCATTTCTATCCCAACACTTTCATGATGGAATGGTCTTTTTGCAGCCTATCAAGTAACATTTTCAGTTTATAAACAAGTGCAGATCTACATTTGGCTTTGCTTCCTATGAATCTAAGAAAGAAAACACTACAGTATTCATATACACAATGGCTTCCATGGCACTGGCTTCAGATGACAGGTATGATTTGCCACTGGAAGATCTTATTAAGAAAAAAATTAAACAGAAGCTTTAAAGGCTTTCCAAAATGACCAAAAGGTGTTACAAATCATCAGTTACAAACTATACTACCTCTAAGGGAAAGCAGCACACTGAAGATGTGCATTAAATCTTTTTCCACATTCAGGACTGTGAATATAACAGCAAACTAACATCTTCACACATCTGAAGCACTTATAATATAAAAGTATTCTATTTAAATGCAAAAAGCAAAGCTTGTTTGTAACTTTAAAACAGTTAAAATATCTGGTGTGTCCGTTTTAAGAAGTCTTTTTACAGCATCTGAGGAACTATAATTAAAACGCTCTGTCTCTACATCAAAAATGTAACCCACTAAAAGGGCTTTGCAAGGATCCACTGTTCCAGTTCATAAAGGCCACAGAGTTGGAAGCACAGTAAGTCTAAAGAGGAAGAGGATGAAGAAGTATTCAGAGAAACTGTGAAGTTTTCATGGATGTTGAGTCGTTAGCTTATCCGTTACTGGATTCCATCCGATATTCTCGTCTCCAGAGATCCAGGACACGTACGTGCAGACTGGCTGGCCACTGCTGTTCCATGTGACACTGAGATCTGTGACATATCTCTTCCTATGATCTCATTCACTATAAAAAAAAGAAGAAATATTAAAAAGTGACAGTTTTTATACTTTCCAAAAGGCAGAACTCATCAATATAACCCTTTTAAAAAGAAATACTGTCAGTGTTAAGCCTTGATGCTGTTATGTAACAGAATATGAATGAGAAGCCTGGCTTCAGCAACAGTTAAGTGAGGGGGAAAAAAAGTCCTGCCATAATCTGTGCTGGAGACTCCCTAAGCCCCTTGAAGAAAATAGTACATGAGTATTCATGACAAGCAGGTAACTGAAAGGCACAGCATAGGTCACGTTAATACAGATTTCCCCACAGAGCTACTTCTGTTCAGGAGTGTTATAGGTACAACAAATAACTCTAACAACTCCTGGCTCTTTCAAGCTACTTACAGAACTTCCTCAGAACTTGGATTTGGGTTAATAGAATATTCTTTTAAAATACTACATACCTATTAATGGGCCAGTTCTCTGAATACTTACCTTTCTGAAACCACAGTAACTAAATCTTCCTGGTCAATTTTTCTATAACGAAGATTTAGGATGGACTAATATGCAGGTCAGTTTGTGTGTGTACGTGTGTCAACTTCAGCACTTGGTCAACTTGCACTATTTAAAAGTGAGGGACCTCTGCGAATGTGACAAAGTTAACCTGAGTCATCAAGAAATGACAATTTTAGAGTCTTACTCTAAGTCCTAGATAATTGATTGCAGGACAATCAAGGTTGGAAGATGACAAAAATTATTACTCTAATGGCTAAGTGTAAAGGCAGTGATAAAAATGTCTATTTTACAAAAATGGACTTTGGTAATGTTATCGAAGAAAACTGAGCAACATTCTACATGGAGATGAAAAACATCACATTAAATAATAATGACAAATTTTAGAAAAATATTGGAGTATAACCAAAATCTAAATTATTATTTCATTGTTAGAGGCAGTCAGTGCTGTTGTTTTCCAGGACTGAGTGGCAATAAGTTACAGTATCTCTTACTCAGCAAGACTTTCAATATGCTGAATTATAGAGGCTTTTCCTTAATCATTGGCATGAGTTTGCTTAGATCTGCTATAAACAGGCTTTTAATGGGATCCTTTTGTTGACTAAGAACCATTCTTATGTTTAGAATGTTTTGTTCTGCTAATAAGCTGCTTCTATTGAAAATCTTAACAGATTTGGAACCCAGACTTTTGCTACTTTGTTCTCTCTTGGGTAACTTTACAGAACAGTGCTCATGCACTTCACCACCCTTCTTAATGCTTCCTTAATTTTCCATAGTAGGATTTAGCTTCCTACTAACCATTCCTGTCTGGTTGAAGCATAACAAAATCAATCTACAGGTGTAATTTGCTCTTTGTGTGGATAGCACTGCCTGAGCGTTGCCCCTTGTGGCAGCAGGATCATATGTGGTTCTGAAAGAAAAAGTATTAATATTGTGAATATGCTGAAGTCTGCGTAATTTACATAAAATTCAACTCTGAAAAAAGGTTTTTCTGTATTCTTTCAATTTTCTCAGGAAAACTTTAAAATCACCTCATGTCCCAGACCTGTGTGTAATGAAGGAGGTATTTGTCGTCTAGGAGTTGATCACCTGCAATGGTTTTCTCCTGCATGAACGCAAGGACAGCTTGTTACACACACAGTATTGCAGCCCAAAGGTTCAAACAGCTCACATAAGCTATGGAAAAGCCAATTCCCTCACACACTGCAAGATTTGCAATTTATTTGGCTTCAAAAAAACTAGTCATTTCAATGAACTTAACTGCACTACTACACTGAAAATCGTGTGACTGCAGGGAGGGAACTTTCCCAAGTATTTTTATTAGGCAAAAACAATGCATTAGTAAACACCTGCTAAAAAAACCCCAAGACTTTTTATTTTTTAAACAAAATATAGGTGAATATTTATAAGAACTGTGCTCCACCAGCTTCTGTCAGGGCATTCGTTAGCTTGCTCTAAGGACCTCCAACAGCTCTATGTACTGAACACTGCTGAACAGTAGCTTTGTGCAAATAGAGTATCCCAGCTGTTCAGTACTGCTAAAACTTTCATAAGTGGTGCAATAAAACCATTAAAAATAACTTTTTAAAGTTCAGTATTGTGAAATTATTAGACAGTTACTTCCCTTAAGTTTTGATGGCTGATCTGTATCTGTACTAGCACCATCAGCACAAACTGGTCTATCCTGCGCTGTTTTGTAGTTCCCACAGGCAGAAGAGTTTAACTGAACAGCACATAGCCATTGGCACTGCATTTTCCTTAAAACACATTACACTGAATACAATAGCTGGTCACATGGGGTTTTATTTGGCGAACTTCTGCATAAGTCATTACGTAGAGTATTAAAGCTACAGGTTAGTTTGTGTTGTTTTGTTCTAAATAATTATTGATTTATTTATAAGCTGTTTTGTAGCTCAGTGCTTTTTTACGCAATGCTTTTAGCATGTGGTGAATACGGATTTATCTGGTTTACACGGATTTCCACTAGAAATATCTACCATTTCTTAGGCAAATGCAGGACCATGTCTTCATTCCAATATAGAATTCTAGTGGAGCAGTCTTACTTGTCCCAGTGACTTTGTAAAAATTGTTAATTTATAAACTCAATCAGTATTCAAATGCGCTTTTAAAGAAGTAAGTACGTAAATCAGTGTTCTGCCAGAGCACCTTGCAGGCCTCAAAAAAAGGCCAAAATGTTTTTCCTGCTGTGTTTGGCCAAGGTGTTTTTACACAGACCTTGGCCTCCCAACTAACACATCTTCCTATTTTATACTTTCCAGGAATGTCCATTTCAGCTGTCTGGAATTCTGTATCCAACAAACGGAATGGGGGGAGCCTGCAAACTCCAGATTATCCATTGATTAGATGAGGTACAGACAATGGTAAAAATAAATGCTTCAGAGAAAGCAGAACTTGCAGAAGGAAGCAGCTCAGATCAGTCTCTAATCTTTCATGGCAGATACAATATTCATATAATACCAGCATTATCAGAACTTGTCTTTCTGATGGGCAATGGTATAAATTAAAGCAGTTTAAAATGTAAATCATGTAGTCAGTAAGAAGAGATAAAATCCTGCACAGAAATGTACAAGGCTGAAGGTGAAGTCATACAGCATTTTCCTTTTTGTATTAAAGACTAAACCAGAAATCTGAAGGTCACTATTTGAATGCATGACATGTCACCTTCTTCCACTGAAGGGCAAGCACACAACATGTAATAGTCTGTGATTAAAACTGAAAACTTACTTCATGAGCATAAATACAGGTTTTCTGTAATATTGTCTAGCAAAACTCAAGTTCTTCAGGTGACAAATTGGGAGAGGAAATAAATTTCAACAATTATGAGAAAGGACAAGCTTAGGCTCTACTACTGATGCTTTACAAACAAAAGATTTCTCTACTTTTAAATAAACACTTTACCCTACCTCTCCTAGTTTTGACTGTGAGCTGCAAGGGCTACTCTGTCCTAAAAATATCGCCAGAAAGATTTCATATTCCCTTTTGCTTAACCATAGAAGCCATCCCATTAGCAACTACACACTGGGAAAGCAGCATGCATGGCTTTGTTAAGCTTTGCTTTGATACCATTTTCTTTCTCCTGCACAAGTTTGCAGGGGAAGCCTGCAGAGTTTGTTTGGGATTCAATAACACAGATCTCGAGGGTGGTTTTCAGGTTCATGTGTGTTGTGTAGTTTATACTTTTGTTGCCTCTTTGGAGAGAGCCAATTTCATTAGGCTTTAGATGGAGGCGAACGGTTTTGCAAGTAGGACCTTGGCTTTTCAGTCCACTGGCCCCTCCAGTTAAATCCCTGCCTGTTTGGTACCTGTAGTGCCAGGTGTTGACTGTTAATCCCACAGCCTAGACCTCTACTCACCCCTCAAGTCACGAGGAACCAGAAATGTCTTATATACTAAATCATTACAAAGGCCTTGCTAATATTTAGTAGTCATTTGGTACCTACTGACACCTAAAATCATTCTGGATGATCAGTGTCAACTGAATGGATGACATCAACAACGTTACAAAATATTTTCTGTGCTAATACTGCAGGTCACTAATCCTGAAATAATGACTGGACCAGAAGAAAAGAGAGAGGGGTACACAACTACACTGTATACACACGTGGCAGGTTCCTCCACACAACACTGATAACTGCACTTTGAAAACTTGTTTGTCAGATATGACACAGATCAAAATGTGATACAGCTTTTTAGTTTGGTTTGTTTTTTTTTAAATTGGGCTGTGAAATGGAAATGATTTTAACAACTTGTCTCTGTCTATTTAATTGACCTCTCTGGCAGTTTTCCCAGATTTCAGAATTTCAGCTGTTACTTTATTTGCAATAGTCTCACCTTTTCGTCCCTTAGGAGCTGGCTGGCAAATTTATACTAACAGCTAAAAACAGATTGTGCAGAACAGAAGTTAACTTGGTGGAGAAAAAAAATCTGCTACAGACAGATTAGATTGGCCTGGTCAATACTGGTGATATTGCAGTACTGCATTGCAAACCTTTTTGTGATTTTTTTGTTTGTTTGTTTTTCCCCCTCTGTGCTGCATTGAAATAGGAACAACACACTGCATTATGAAAGCACCAAATGTCAGACAGAGGCTCCAGCCTACAAAATTAAAAACTGCAAAAAAGAAGCAGCATCCTAACATCAATATGGGTGGAACAGAGTGGAAGTGGCTCTGACTTTTGGATCTGCTGTCAAGCTGTAGAGTAAGAGCAACCACTTATTCTGTTTTACTGGGTTCTTTCCACGGTTTTCATTTCCCACTGTGCTCTGTGTGCGTTTCCAGTCCCTGCTCACTGCAAAAGTGGAAACAGCTGAAGCTCTGAGGCCTCCCCTGCCCCTGAAGCTGAGGGCTTTGCCTCTGGGTCACTGAAGGCTTGCACTGGACAGGTGACAAAACCACAGCTCCAGCTGCTTGTGCCTGACAGCCAGACTGGTCAGGATGAACTCTTCAAACTTTGCAATTTGCAAGCCAGAGTTTTAAGATAAACTAAAATTAGGTTGAACAGCTCAACCATTTGTGCAGTGAGTGACACCCAGAGCTGTGGGTGCTGATCTTCTCAGCTGTTCCAGTACTGACCAATCCCTCCACAGAAATTCCCACCTACAGAAAGTGATCCATGTTCACTGATTTGAACAGAACAATGCTCTTGTGTTATGAAGCATATCTCATCATGAAAGCTGGTGCTTTTAATAATAAATTACTGAATATTTGAGTAAATCTTACAAAAACTCAACTATGAATTTAGAATAACAAGCTCTCTCTTAAGGTTTTTAAGGTGTTTGAAGTTCTTATATCAAAAGTAGAGGCATTATCTTTTTTAATCAAATGCCAACCAAATACCAGCATGCTTCTGAATTGCTCTGTACTTAATTTCCCCCCTCTTGCTGTGCTGAGAGATAAATATTTTGTAATGGAGCACAAAGGAAAATAGAAGTATATCTAAGTATATATATTTTATGTAAGAATATAAGAAAATGAAATACCTGAACCTACAGGCCTTTCAGGGAATAATGCAAGTAACCTCTTTTTCCTTGCAGGAAGCCGCTAATCTACAATCAGCATCTATACTTTCTACAGGACAAGCAAATCTCTTTAATAGGCAGTTAGAAAAACCTAAAATGCTTGGTAAGTCAAAAACACTGCCTGAAAATCTCCATGGAGAACCACAAGCAAACCAGCTCAGATTACAGACCACTAGGTCTGCAATGGGCAAGAGCAGAGATGTATGCAAAACACAAGGATGCTGCCCCAGGGTGCTCCACCAGCCTCCAAAATGTGTTTTTCCCAGGGAATTCCTGAGTTAGAGACAGTACCTTTTGCACCAAACAGTCCCATTTGGATTTTTCTCCCTGGGGTCTTTAAAAGTCTGTGCAAAATTTTGTCAACTGCAACATTCTGTGACAGAAGATTCCAAAGCTTAACTACCTATACTCACAGCAATGCTTTTTAGATGTTCTGAACTTGCCCAGGATTACTTGGTGGTCACTTACTGGTTTCCTTCCCAGCAAATATCTTCCACTACCTTTTCTGTGACCCCCACTCATTTTATTATACTTAGTATTTTCTCCTTATTGCTTTTTCTGGCTGCAGAATTCTAGCAGATCCAACAACAGGCATTTATCTAATTCTTTTGCAGCATCAGGGACAAAAACAGATCTATGGAGTAGCATTTTCTTACTCTCTGCTGTTCCCTAGACATTCTGAGCATTTATTCACCCTTTCAAGACTACTTTTAACACTACTGAGCAAGTTTTCATACAATTGTTCATTTTAAATTCAAGACAGCTTTAAATAAGAATAGTTAACAGAGAGGCTGTCATTGTATGTATGATGAGTGCAGATTTTATTCTTTCCGTTACTCTAATTTCCACCTTTTTTCACTACCTGATTTTCTTTAATCACAAGATATTCCTGTAGAGGTTTCTAGACAGTTTCTGGTTTTCACCTTTCTGAATGGCTGAGCAGTGTCACATTTGCCCAGGCCCTACATCAGGCTATACATTACAGTTGATAGTTAGCTGTTGCTTCCTCTTTCAGACACTGTCAATATCTGCTTTGAAACCTTTTTACTCATACCTTACCTTGAGACAGGTCCTGCAAAATGTCTCTGTCAAAGGACTCTGGGCATGAGAATTTCTAGTTCCTCAACTGTCAACATCAATACTCAAAACTTTCTAAGATCACTCACTAATTTTAACTGATTTGTCACCTGTTGGTCACATTTCCCATTTAACTTAATAATTTTTATGTTCTTTTGTGTTTTCTGCATTTGGAAGCAGCTTCTAGTCACTCTCACTGCGGAGTAATTGCACACTTAATATGAACTTTCATAAATAGTCTGAAGACTGCTTGCAACTATTTGACCCTTCTGACCACCTATTATATCTTCATAGGCTTGACTGTTTTCCTACAGTTCATCTTTTCAAGTTTGTCACAGCCTGTAATGCTGAAACTGCTACTATACAAAACAAAGATTTTATTTTTTCAAGCAGTTTCTGTCACTCCTTTCGACCAAATAAAGAAGTATTTCCCCTTGTGGGTTCTCCTCATGGCTTGGTACTCCCCGAAGCAGTCATCACACTTATCCCTTCCACAAAGGGTGACTCAAGTATTCCATTAGTTATTTCCTGCCTTTGCAGATGCTCTGTCTCCTGCACACACTACAGTCACAGTTGCTCTACTCTTCAGTATAATTTAGAAGCTGTGCTCTTCCTAATTTAAGCCTGAAAGTTGGCTCTGTAAGAATTCTGTACTAGCAGAGGATACAGTTAGCTTGTCTGATTTGACACTAAGCATTCTTCAAGGTACAAAACCATTCTACTTTCCTGTGTAAACCTTTCTCTTGTAATAATACCACATTGCATTATGCCAAATACATAAAATACCCATTATTTTAATTTAAAAAAATGCCATGTTTCTCAATTGCATTTGTCACATGCTAATATTCGTGTGTAAACATGTTTCTCTCTGGATCTGGGTTTCTGTTCGTGTACCCTTTTTAAAAGGGACCCGTCACTGTACACTTCACAGGCCTAAGTTTGGGGGTTCCCACCCTGTGTGCTACTCTTTAGCTGATGATACTGGTATTTGAGGGTTATTTTATTATTAGCCTGAATTTTCATTTTTCAAGAACTCCTGCTCTTCAACAATTATTCTGAACCTACCAGATTCTGAGTTGCACAGAATACAGTGCAGAACACTGATATAATCCAAGTTATAACTTGTATTTTACAAATTGATTTGCTGTTTCAAGACACAGGAATGTCAGCTTGGTGTACAGTCCTTTCCTTGGCTTTGCCATTCTGAATAGGGCCTACTTACCTTACTAATAACATTTTGATAGGTGAAGAAAGTAGAATTAAGTTTCTTGGAAGATGGCAAAAGACCAGTGTGATTTATTTTAGTTTCACAGGCAAACTTAAGGTCAGTCTACACACTAATTGTGTGGAAATTTTATGAAGAGCTTGGTCATTTTACTGTTACCAAATCTACCATACATTTACAGGTGTTACCCTTTAAACATCTGTGGAGAAAGTGAAATGTGTTGTAAGTGTTTATAATATATCTGTATATGTATATATTGCAAAAAAAGGGACAGTATAGTTCTTTAGCATTTTAGGCATGTTTGTAATAAAGTGAAAACCACTAAAATCTAAACACAAACAAGACCAATATACCATGCAACAATTTCTAATATAGTTAGTATTTAGAAGAGTCATAGTGCATAATTATCTTGCTTATATGTGAAATAAAAAAGCTGAAATAATAAATTCAGATGTTCTTCCCCAATTATAGTGCGCATTCAACTCTAAATCTAGTTATGAACCTGTATTCCTAATACTTAGACTGGTGGTGCACAGCACTGTATTCCATCTATTTAAATTGACATTGCTTCATCTTTTTTAAAAAGAGAAACATTCCAAATTTCTCAAGTTAAATGATCTGGCCTCTCTTCTACCTTGCCCATATTTGGCTTAAGATTTTCATATCCTCTTCTGCTGTTTTACTAGATCCTACAGCACTCAGGAAGTTCTGTGGCAGCTCTGTATACTTCCAGTAGAGGTTTTTACTGAATGAGTGTACACCTGGATCACAAATGTTGAATTTCTGACTATTTCAGAATACACTGGTGTCCAGTTACAACAAAACTTCAGTATTACACAGTGCTTTTCACTTGCAGCTCTTAAAATTCTTGAAACACTTTCCCCTTTCCTTCGTGCTCCAATTTCAAACATTGAAGCATTTCAGTAAGCAGACTCACCCTCTAGATTTTCCACATAGGAGTTGGACATGAGTGCTGAATGTTGAGTCCATTTCTCTGTTGAACCTGATGGCTGGTATTCCAGGTCAGAGATAAAACTGTCTGTGTCAGAGAAGAAGACAGACATAACTACTGACTGGACTAAACCAAGAAGTTACAGTTCACTCAACCAGGAAGTGATTTTCATTTTTTTTTTAAATAGCACTAAATTTAAATACCCAGTTTCATTCACGACAACTGCGTATGTGACATAAGTAACTATTCATAAGTTATCAGAGTGCCTATTAAAAACAGTATTACTTATCTTGTATATTTAGTTACTTTACAGTTAGCAGCCAGAGCCATAAAGGTAATGGTTAATATTTTTACATGTCTGCCTAGCTGCATCATCGTGAATTTACATTACTTAAATTTGATTTTAATATTTGTGTTAGTTTAGAACATTTCTCCTGCAGTTTTCTCTATTTGCTTTACTTACTGTAGTCAAATTAGAAGTTCTTGTGGCCCTTGACAGTAACTCCAGGGTAGGCAAAAGAGTCCTGGTACACAAGCCTTTACTGCCATTTTCCCTCTCCCCCAAACTGGAGCTGTTGCTGTTCACAGCTGCTGGCTTCTCTTTGCCTGTCCCCCTACACACTTTGGCCAAGGCACTGCTCTGATGTCAGGCCACACACAGCCCCAAGGGGCAGAGCACCAAGTGTTACCTTGGTACAGGTGGCTCCCTCAGACCAGGGCCATGTGAGAAACCCTGGAGGTAGTGCAGAGCTGAATTTCATGGAACTGCTTTTCCTAGAGGAAAAAATCAATGTCAAATAGTGTATTCATTGCTTTAACCAACAAGTGTGTGTTTATTCAGTTGGGATTAGTGACTATGCAGAGCTTACAACAGGGTTGGATTTGGGTTCTTTTCTTCCCCAAGACAAGGTTGCAAGTTTAGTAAATAAGCGGTATTACTCCGGACCCTGGCTTATTTGTGCCTTCTGGATAAAGGCACACACTTGTTTTGCCAGCATGGTTTCTAAGCTCTGCTTAGGGATGACTCCTGGGAGAACAATGGAATCTAATCTTACTTCCTCCTGAAATTCAAGCAGCTCAAATTACCTGTTTGAGTGACTTCTTATGCTTAATTGTTCGAAGTGTAAAGTTACACGTGTTTAAATGGGAAGTGGAAAGCATTGTCTGGGTTTCAATTAAAATATCCGCTGCCATTGTGAAGGAAAGCAGTAAATTAAGGACAAATTCTTGTCAAATAATAGGAGATAGGAAAAGAACATTCTTCCCTATCAATTACGGTAGAAACAGCAAGAAAATATATTTAAATAAAGATCTAATGAATCCGGGGAGATGGGCAGGAAACTGCCTTGTGATGGAACAAATTAATTTACCAATAACCCTCTTTAAAAAGGTGAAGCTTTCAAAAGACCAGACAACAAACACTGACAAAAAGCTTCCAGAGAGAACAGCGGAGTTCATTAGCTCATAAAGCAACAGCCTCTGCACCATCAAGACAGCACAGCTTATACAGTAAGGATTCTATGTCACTCTGGCAGGGAAATATGATTCTGAGTAATTTTTAAAATTAGTTTCATACTTAGCAAGATCCTGAGGTTTTCGTGTGCGCTACCAAAGCTGCTGACAGCGGTGAGTGTTTGCTTTTATCAATCCCTGACAAACTGTGTCATGCATGGCACACACAACGTCTGCAGCCAGCACCTTCTGGGACAGAGCATGCACTGCCCTCGGGCACACACTTCTTCTTGTTTGGGAAATGTGGGACATAAAGCAACAACCTTGCCAAGTGTGTGATACAGCAGAAAGATTTTGCTTGTCACACACATATCACACAGAACTTGAGGTACCCGAAAAATATACATTAAAAATACCTTTCTACTTTGTCATTTCCTAAACATTTGAAAAAGCTTTTTACTTCCCCAAGCACTACTAAATGCATTCTGAACCAAAGCATATAAAGCCGAAATGAAAACTATTCAGTTGAAACAAAAATCAAGAAAAATGACACCCGGTAGATCTGTTTAACTGATAAATTCATACTTTTTTGAATGACCGCTTTGTCCTAACTTGGTCTTTAAGTAAAGAAAGGTTAACAAAAGCTTTAAACCCTCAATTATCAGCACCTGGTTTGCGTCAAAGCATGAAGTCAACTTAAAATTAGAATTCTATCATGGATACAGGCAGACCAGAGAGCTACTGTAGTTATCCCCATTTGGTTTTCAGGATCTCTTCCTACCGGAGTCAATTAACTTCCTGTTTTTATAGCACTATCTGATTAAAAGTTTAGCCTGTGTATCCTTTACTGCTGCTGAACTGAAGCAGGATGTGTGGGCTGTGGGACATAACCTAGATGTACTGGTTTTAGAAAAGTAGATCTCCCAAAATATTCTAGAATGCATGACTGACTGCAGTGTTGCTTCAGTGAGCAGCACTGTTGCCTTTTCAGCTGGTAAAAATATGAGGCAGACAGCAGTAAAGGGAAAAAGCGTATTTTACCTTGGTTTTAATAGGATCCTAGGTGCAGAGCTCATCACAGGTGGAAATACGGTGAAAAGCACCCGGGCACCCCACGCACCCGAGCACACTGAGCCCCGAGCACCAGCCCCCGAACATAACACTTATACAATTTTATGGACCTTGCAAATTAGCATATCTATCTAAAATCCCCCAATAAGAAACTTAATAGATGAAGTAACTGTCCCCCTATTCCAGTTACCCCCCCTCCAAATGCGATTACAGTCCGGTTTACAAAATGTGGTCCAGAAAGAGAGACTCCATCCAAAGGTGGAGTCTCTAGTTCTGAGATAGTATAGGGCTGCTGAGTTCTATTGTGAATGTTTCATCTTCCTGCTTTTGCAGGACCCCCAAACTAAGCTAAATATCAAACTACAGGAATTATAGACATGTGGGACTAAGGTATAAGGAATATGTGTAAAGGGTACAGGGAAATGGAAAGGGTTTAAAATGTATTAAAGGGAATTTAAAAAGGGGTTTAAGAAGGGTATAAAAAGAAAAGACAAAAACCATCAGGCATCAGCACAGAGTGCAGTTTTTTTAATATGCTTTTCAAAAAGGAGTTTGATACAATTTGTGTGTTTTAGAGGACAGATGAGTGAATTGCTCTCTTGACAGAGGCAACAAGGATCAGCAAACCTCAAGGAGCACTATGGACAGACTACAGCACACGCTTCCTCAGACATACACCTTCTGTCAGCTCCAGACAGAGCTCTACCAGCTGAATTTATACGCCACATTTCACATTGTTTAGTGCAGTATATTTAGCCTAGTTTTGACTCCACATGACCAGAAAGAAATACAGTGTCAACTTTCCCTACCAGAAAAAAGAAAAAAAGGAAAAAAGGAAGATGCCAGGCTATAATTAACCCTCAGTCTGCTGTACTGGAGTAGCCAGTTGATTGTGCTGGTTTGAGACCAAACCAGTCACCTGTCAGGTTATGCTGACAATCCTTGATGCATAACATTTCACCTTTGCTCACGGCTCCACCCTTCAGCTTTTAAACTACTGCTCAGTCTGGATCCTTACTTCATTCATAACACACATTTCTCAAAGTAGACTTCCATTCTCTTTCAATACATTTCAGGTTCTGCCTTATCACCTCAACACCTCGCTGCAGGACTGCTTTTTAGCTGTCTTATAGTGGTTGACAATACAGATTTAATAATCAGAATACTAAGAAAGGAGGAGTTTGAACACAACTTTACTAAACAATTTATAGTAGTATAGTTTTCAGAATGCCTTTTATCAGCAGGATTGTTCTGAGAGTTCCAGGTACAATGCAGGTTACAGTCCTTTGCCTTGCTGAGCACACTGCAAGGTGCAACATTTTGTTCTGTACTCAGGCGACAATAAAAACACCTTGGATTTGAGATATACATCTCAAGTTTGAGCTGCACCAGCAAGACAAGAGGTTTTTGAGCTGCTCTCCTTCATACTACAGACTCCAGCATTCAGTACTTTCTGTGCTTCTGCAGACCTCCAACGGCAGGATGATGCCTTAATTAACATTGATCTGTTAATGAGTAAGTTTTAAATATAGACAGAAATACAAAATATAGTCTTTCTGCAATACTTTCTTATTAGTCGCTACTTGGATTCTCCAGAAATTAAGCTGAAGCTACAGTAAAAAATGCTGCCTGCAAAGATGTACAAGTCATCTAGCCAAAATCAGAACAATCAGAGCTTCTCAGCAAGAGAATTTATCAGCTAGAGAGTTATCACAGAACTATTAAAATGAATGAATGTTAATGGCTTAGAATTCTACACAGAATGTGTCTGACAAAGCAGACTTATTGCTTTATATACACAAAGTGCTTAGGGGATTTCTAGTTATGATTTATAGTAAATGCACATACTGGATTTTCTAATCTCCAGCTCTATGTAATGGAGATGCAATGAGCAACAAAATGTAAGAGGATTAGTGGAAGGTCATCCTGATTTGCTGAATACAGCCAAACATAATACCTTAAAAATGGTTAAATACAGGTGAACATGTTAGAAATCTCATTACTGTAAAAAGCCATGAAATCCAAGGTAAACTCCCTCCCCTAAAGTGCAAACCACAAAAGATTAAACTTGAGATCAACAGTATTTGAACAGTTTTAAACCTAAAACTTGACAGTGGCAATAGGTAAGCCACCACACTAGGAGCACTTTATAAAAACAGAGGGGCTGGAAATTAATAAGGCCTCATCATATAACCAGACTGAGTCTAAATTTGCGTAGCTTGTCTTTCAAGTGGAGAAGAAACTTTATTAGATGAATGTGCAGCAGAGCACAGTATGGATGATGGATATGGGAAAGGACAGAAATGACCAGCTGCCTGTTTCCTGTCACTTCAGCAGCCTTGTTTACATCTATTTGCAGCCCTAAACATTCCACTGTCTATCCAGGGAAATGTTAACCGGAGGTGTTGGCCTGAGGGCTGACTTGCTGAAAGATGTTAAGGGAAAAAAGGTCCAACACACCAGGGTGGGGTGGGGGAAAGTAGAGGGGACAAATAAAAGTGCAAGAAGCTGCTTTTACTTAATTCTAGCCTGAAAGTTTAGGAGCCTGTGCAGCCTGACTACTGCAAAAACCTAAGCAGAAAAAAGTTTTTCAGAATGCTTTTGAAGTAGAAGCATACAATATTACTTTGAATTTGTGTTATGTTTCAAATATTTTTTGTAATATAATTTGAATTTCATATCTATGTGTCCTCATGCATTTTGATCCCTTGTTTCAAGTGAATTAGAAAGTGTTTCCTGTAGGGAAGGAAGGATGGGAAGAGGGGAAACAAAAGCAAATTCAAGATGGAGATTAGAAAAGTCTAAGGATATCAACAAGATCCTGCTGAAAAGCAAGATAATGAAGAATCACACAAACTTCAGTATGGGGGGAAAAAAAGGAAAGAAGTGTCCTTTGTGCAGACAGGCAGGGGCAGAATCTGCCTTTACATTGTGTAACCTGTGTTCAGTAACAGTCTGAACAAAGCCCAGGTAAGGGCAAAGGAATACAACAAAATTTAAAAAGCTTCTCCATCTGCTCATTGGCAAACACCTTGGACTTTGCAGGGAAGCTGGAAATGTGTTACACTTTCCAGGAGATGCTGGATCAAGACTAATCCAGATGCTCTTGGCTTGTGCACTGAAGGATGAAGCAGTTTTATGTACTGGATTTGGAGGGTTTTTTGTGTGTTTTTAAGATAACACCTGAATGTTGGCTGAAGAGGTAGTAAGATTCACTTCTAAGGGTCTTACTTAAATGAATTTGTATAACTATTATCCAGACAGCCACTTCTTGAGGTGGAGTGGGTGTCTCCCAGTTCTGTGATGGTTTTTTGGGGGGTTTTGTTTTTAAAGAATTTTAAATCCTATTCTGTCAAGCTACATAGTAATTCTGGGGTTAACTTTGTCATGGGGTAGCACTTGCATACTACATTGAAATTTTGTAAAATATTTCTTGAAATATTTTATTTTCTTGGCAAAGAAAGTATCCACTATTTTAATTTTTAAACAGTGCACATTATTTAAAAGAAGATAATTTATGCTCTCGGAGTTTTTTGCTTATTTTAAGACTACTGATTAAAATATTTAAGGCCAGTAATCCAGATATGATTTAAAGAATTTTCAATTGGCTTTGCTTTAGTGTTTTATTTTGAGAGCTTTATTTGCCTTAATTGGTAACCCTCAAAAACCTATTTTCCAACTAAGTAGAGCTTTCAGGTTTGATGTATTAGCTGGGAGAACATATTGTATCAACACTCATTTCATATATGTAATTATGTTTGGATTTCTTTTCCTTAATTGTTGTAACATTATTGTAGAATAACCTATTTGCTATTTGTGCCTGGCTCTATTTGTACAGAAACTAAAATTCAATTATACATGAAAGAGAAATTTTTAAATTATTTTTTAAACCAGAGGAATATGTGAGATAAATTATTGAAAAAAGTGTTCTTGTCTAAACATGGGGGTTTATTTTCCCTTAAAGCTGATTAAGCAGAGGAAGTATTCACTCACATTGAGAGAACTGAGCAGCTTTGCTTCTTGTCACTGTGCCCTTCCAGACTTTTGGAACAGCAGGTTTCATGCTCGACATCTCATTTGTATTTGCAGATTGGAAATGCAAACAAGCCCCAAACCCAAGCCCCAGGAAATCATCACACAGCGGCAACATGGAAGGGAAAGGCAGGAATCTGCTCACAGACCCAGTGCTGCTGCCAAGGGCAAGTTCAGCATTTAAATCCATGTTCAATTTTCCATATATGAAGTGTAGTTTACTCAGCGGTTACCAGAACTTCTTTACTTTTCTATAACAATCATTTAAAAAAAGAAGTTAATAAAGCTGTGGCCATTTGACTCCCATTTTCATTGTACTCTAAGCCATCAGCAAGTAGTCATGCTTTCAGTGGGGCTCCAACAGCCTTTCCTGTGATTCCATATCTTTGTCAGCACAGAAACAAGTCAATAATTTCAATGTTAAGCAAAGGAAATATTATCTAAAAGCAACAAATATTTGTGATGCAGAGAAAAACCCTGACTTACTTTATACTGTCCATCCATTTTAATTTCTGAACAATTATAAATGAGCTGCCAAGACGCTTACAAATGCTAAACACTTCTGCTTACCTTGTGAACAGTCTAACTACAGTATTTAGTTATATTTTATTTGTTTCTACATCTTTTTTTTTGTGGGTGTGGAGGGGAGAAGGATGAGAAAAAGGCATGTTCTAACCTAGGACTTCTTGAAACTTTAGATTTCTTTCTCACTCCTCTATATAGAAGTAGAAAATGGGGGGTTTTTTGCTGCATGCTGTTTCATAAAGCCTTGCTTTTCTCCCCTCAGCAAGTCCTTGACACAATCAGTCTCTTCCTTCCTTTCTAAATAAACTTAAGTTGATTGATAAACAGTGTTTCTAAAAAGAGAGCTTTGTTTAATTAAGGTGGTCGTTGAACTGAAAGCCCAATTAGATTGGTTTCTCTCATTTTCTTCCTACTATGCCATGTCTTTAAAGGCATTTCTTACTAATTTTTATTACTACTGTCTGGAGGTAACAATAGCAAAGCTCCATTTGAGCAAGGAGCTGGACTGACATGGATATTTAACAGATGGCCTACACTTAAGTCTTTACACTACTGCTGATGCAATTAAGTAATTACCAGGGTTGGTTAAAAAAAACCCAAATCACAACATTTAAGGCTACTTTAGAAAAGACACACTGATACGATTCCCTTCATCAAAACAAAATACATTTTATACAACTTTTAAGGCCAGGCCTTCTATTCTTCCAGTCTTATTAGCCTGACATATTCTTTAAATTGCTTCTCATCTACACCTTAAATAGTCTGATGTTTAGGATCTGATATTTTTCTTTCTTCACTTGGTTGGAAAGTTTTATAAATTACACTGTCCAAGTATTTAAAGTACAGTCCTTTATAGTCTGGCCTTTAGCATTAGAATGTCCTTGTTCTGTTTATGTTAAACAAGTGAATTTCTCAAAAACACAGCCAGAGTGGAGAAAGCAAACAGCCACTGTGAGCAGAGGTGCTGAACGATAACAGGTGTCTACAGAATGTCTGTGAGGAGACCAAGACAGTGCCAAAATGCATGTGATAGTTTATCAAAACACCAGCCTCCCTTCAAAACTGTGACAACTCCAAGAAACAAGACTCCAAACTACAGCTATACAACTTAGATATCTTATTATGATTTTCACTGAAACATATCAATGAGACAAATAGAGAAGGCTTCGAATTACTTTCTTGAATATAAGGTGTCAAGGTGTAGGAGTTGATCCTCAAGCCTTGTTTTATGACAAACCCAAAATCTGTGGACAAATTAGACTAAAATGCTTGAATTGTATAAGTACCAATTAACAGCTGATACAATTAGTTTTACATAAGTTGTTGCTTTGGACACAAAATTATGACTCCATTCTGATGACATAAATTTCCCTCTGTGAAGAGCAGCGCGTTCTAAACAAAACAACCTCCCCACGCCCACTCTGTAGTTTAAATGCAGATTATACCCCAGTATTGAAATATTATATCCACTTACCATCATCTAGTGTGATGTCTTGTAGTCCTATAGTTTGAAAATTCAGTTCCCGGTCTTCAGGCTCTGGTTTGATGTGAACAGCTGCCCCCTCAGCTGCAAAGGGAGACGAGTCACACACGGGGTGAGGCCCCAGGGGTGACACTGTGCCCAGGGCTCCCAGCGCGGGGCTGGCAGCCTGCGGCGAGTGCTGCCCCGAGCGGCTCCCGGGCGGTGGCGATGGGGCGGGTCCTGAGCTCGGAGATTGGTAAGGCAGAGGCTGGAGCTGGGGGGAAGAGGGGCCGGACAGCGGCGAGTGACCCAGCGGGTGGGAGGCTGTTGGGGATGGGGAGGAAGAGGCTGCTGGGTTTGGAGAGTGGTACGGGACCTGCTGCAGCTGGGGAGAAGCCTGGCCAAGGGAGCGACTCATTGCAGAGGGGATGGAGCCCTGCCCAGCACCTGGGCAGTGGTACCCCAGCGATGGCAGGTGAGCAGATGACTGTCCTGAATGAGCTGCATGTGCCAGTGGGTGTCCTGCTGGACTTGATGCTGACACAGAACCTGGATTTGAAGAATGGAACTGCATCGGTGGTAGAGCTTGGCAGTTAAGATTTATCAAATGAGGTACAGCTGTGTCTTGTGGAAAGGAAATCGCATCAAATGCTTGGCTGGAGGCAGAGTTCATAGGAAGACCAGGCTGTCCATTGTACACATCGTTAGACTGCATAGGCTGGTAGGAAGGCCTCACAGGAGATGCTGATGTTACCTGAAAAGACTGAACCACAGCAGGAGGCAAAACATGACACTCTTCACTTGGACTAAGGTTTCTGCCCTGCATATGTGGCAGGTGCGACATTGCTGAGGTCACCATGGCCGTGTAGGGTGGCTGAACGGGACACACAAGGCTCCTGGGTGACGTAGACAGCAAATTGTCATGGGGGTGCCCTTGCTCTGGCGAAGGCAGCTGGGTTCGCATTGAGTGCAGGCCCTGGACAGTGCCTGTGTGCGGCAGGGCCAAGGATGGAACAGCAGACAAATCCACCTCATCTCTGTGCTCTTGCTTCATTATCACTAGAAAAAGTAAAACAGTTTTACAATTCCAGCCCATCTGTCTCCTGTGACAACTACACACCAAATGCCATTTAACAACCACACTAGCACTGTTAGTATTGTTCCAATTTTCCTTCTTTTGTTCTGCTTCTTTGATTTTATGCCTGGTATATCAAACCTGAAAAGCCAGAACAACTCTCGCAGCAGGTATTCAAGGGCAAGTATCTTCCCTTCCAGCACACCTTCCTATGCAATATATGTTTTTAAAGACACTTGCAACCCAGCCAGAGAAAGTCCAGTTGAACTAAAGGATGTTCTCTTCACCAGAGTGGGGGAGTTGCTGCTGGGCTCCACCGAAAATAGGCAGATATGAGTTCAGTATCATGCACTAGGAAAAGGTGAAGGAAACTTTTAGCAGGCTTCAGACTTTCCTTAGCCTCTAATCACAACAGCTGAACTTTGGCAACACATACACTAGTTTGAGTAATGCATTTCATTTTGTTACAGCAGCTCTTTAAGCACATCCCCCAATTTCAGTGATGGCAACAACTGCTCTTATAACAGAGTTACAAACTGACACACATTCAGTTACAGGTTATTTTTAAAAAATTATTGGTTTAAATAGGCTCATGACATGATCTTAAGTACAAGGAGTAGAAAAACGCTAACACTTAAATGCTCAATTACTACTTTAAAAAATACAGCTAACTAAATATTATTGTCAAATGAATTGCAGTACATATAGAGTGTTTTAAGTGCTTTTGTAATAACAGCTGCAGTTACAATTAAACTTGCTTCTTATTTAAGTAGCAACTGTCATTGTTTCATTCTACCATTTAAATAATTTAAATAGAGAGATTTCAAACAAAAATATAGTTTAAGATGTGTAATTATCTTACGAGCGGATATTCTTGAAAAACAGTTGACAAATACCACAGAAATCTGATAACGCAGTCAATGTGTACTTGGCGTACCAGATACTTTGGTAACACTGCCTAAACTTAAAAAGTAGGTAATTTTAGAGCATAACAAGTGAACACAGCTTATTTTAAATTGTGTTAACTAATGGAAGTTGGCTTTGTCAGCATATACATAAGTTTTAAGGAGTTTATGTTAATATCCATATCCAAGTCCTTCAGATAGCTGACTTCTAGTGCTCCAAGCAGTACCAAAGGGTCCCCACCAACACTGGTACCTTGGGAATTCTCACTGCTCTAAATGAGCACGCAGCTCTTAAAGGGAAAGAAAGTAAGTGGCAGGAAAGGAGCAGGCATTGCATGTCTTGTGTAAGCTCTCCCTCACACCAAATGGGAGGGAATAGGCTCTTTTAACTACATCTGCTGTTAACACATCCCGTTATTACTTCTGGCTAAGCTACAAACTGATTTGTCTCACTAAGCTGCAATGTATCCAGAGTGGAGGGAAAAATATTTTGACCTTCCTTGTATATAAACCTGTTTGTTTGGGGGGTTTTTTTGTACATTTGAGAGGGGGAAAAAATACATAAATCTTTTCTTCTATGATCTCACTATCTCCTGTGTCATCACCAGGGTTATTTAAAGGGCAGCTTCTGTGATTCATCATCATTCTCAAAAGAGTAGAATGTAAAAAATTCTTCAGTAGCAAGCGTAATGAAGAAATAACAGGCTGTTATTTCTCTAATTAGACTAGCTTTAGTAACTGTTTCACAAACAATTCCAAGCTAATCTTATGTATCCAAAGGGACAAGACTTTTGGAGTCTCGAGTACTTTTGTATGTCCATTAAAAGAAAATTAATAAAATGCCACTTCTGTATTTTTCATTTGATACCTGGTGTATAAGTAAAACGTTGAGATTGGCTTTTTTTCCTCTTGCCATTGCAGAGATAAAACTGCACCTGAACTGCAGCTGTGATGGTTTTGTTATGGTACGGAGGAACTTCAAGTATGATGTTTGCCTATAGGAAAGTTGAAACAAAGAAGTTTTACACATGAAAAGCAAATGAAACTATGAATTACAGAAAAACTAAAGCACCCTAATATTTTGAAGTTGGCAAACTTCAAGTTTATGCACATTACACAGTAAAACAGTACTATAAGCAAACCTTTATTTGGAGAATTTTATCTTCTTTTAAACACAAGTGCTCTGAAGATAATGCTTTAATTAATTAGACATATCATCTAAAGGATGCTTTGCTTATCTGCCAGAGCACAAAAAATCCCTCTAGCAATCAAAGAAATGTATTTTGGATCATTAAGCTTTAAAAAAAAAAATTAATGCACTGGAAGTAATTTGTCATGTTAGCAAAATTATCTTAAGTTTCCTTTTTTAAATTTTAAAGGTATTTTTTCATTGCTTTCACAACAAGCATGCTATTTCCAGTTCCTTCAAAGCATCATCTTAATGTCTACTTTATAGTGTTAAGCCAATTTAGAAGACTCCAATTGTCTGTCTGAATCAGCCAGTGATCTACTTACTTTAATAAATGAAGTATAAATTTCAGAACAACAATGAAAATGTCTATTTTCACATTTTCAAAAAAATAAGCTTTCTAAAGTAAGAAAAATTGTTTCTCACCCCTTGACACTTTTCCCTAATTATTTTCCCTTCTACCTCCCACTGAGGTCGTCCATCTGTTGAGAGAAATTTACAAACAATTCAAGCAAAAAGCATTTTCTTAACACCTTAATAATTAATCTTAAAAATACTTAAATACTTAACATAAAACTGGATTTATTTTCAGTCACAAAGAGGCTGTTACACTGACAGATATACATGGTAAACAAAGTCTAGAGATGCTTTAGGAGTTTCAACTCAACATGCATTGACAGTTGCCTGTTGTGGAGGACTCTGCGTTTGAGCCCAGTGTGCTCATCCCATCCA
Organism: Dasyornis broadbenti; assembly: GCA_013397935.1. Classification (NCBI taxonomy): domain Eukaryota; kingdom Metazoa; phylum Chordata; class Aves; order Passeriformes; family Dasyornithidae; genus Dasyornis; species Dasyornis broadbenti. The sequence goes on along the minus strand of VZRN01004878.1, from coordinate 341,601 downwards.
GGCAGACTGAGCTCCAAGGGAGGCTGTGTGTGCTGTGTACAGAGGGATTTTCCCCTCGTTTTTCTGACAACATTTTTGAAGGGTACTTAAACTACTACTACCACTTGTGGTTATTCAAACAAACATGCTGCTGGCTGAGTCAGCACGAGAGAGATAACCCAGGCCACTCCTTCCTGCCCTGCCCCATGGGTTATACATTGCCCACAGCCTCCCTGCCCTGAACCCACAGACCCCGTGTTCACATGCTGGCCAAGCTGGCTGTGCTGGGAGGGGTCACTCACCCGGGCAGCCTCCCTCTGCTCTGACCTGGCATAACCCACACCCCAAACTGAGCACTCGGCTCTCTCTGCCACTGGGAGTTGTTACAGGTAACCACAGAACTACAGCAGCAGCTGTGCTTCTTCCAAAGGTGTTCAGGTTGTGTGGCAAAACACATTATTACATAACAGATATTGTATTTACTAATAAAAATAACACAACTCTTATTCACACGTGTAAGGAAATAGTAAGATGTAGAATAGGACTCTGCAAAGTTTTTGGTAATTTCTTTTGCTACTGTTTTCACCAAAGTTCAAATCAGACACTTAAATACTAGCTAGAAAACAATAAAACATAAAATCTGAACAGCTTAAATTATCATTGTTTTGACTTATCTCATTAGATTAGAAGTCAGTTCCAATGCAATGATTAAATCAGATGTAACATGGCATCAATGCCAAATAGCACATTTCAATTAGTTCCCATTTTCACTTTTTCATTTTTTTATAATAAGGAGAAAATACATGGTATGATCTGTTAACAGCATCTTTCAAATACACACAATTCCAAGTTAGTTACCCTCTAACTATCTTCCTGAATCAGAAGTACTATTTCATTAACAACTGCCAACCAGCACACAGATAAATGCCCAAATGAACTTTCCAATTACTATTCAGAACTCCTTTTTTCTCCTTTTAAAACATCCTTACTTCTTAAAATCAAGCTCAGGTAGTGGGTTTGGTTTGGAAAAAACCCAGCACGACAATATTTACCTTGTCCTTTTTCAAAAAATATAATTTTGGATTCTGGAAGAAAATTGGATCCTGTCACCACCATTTCATGGCCTCCATTTACTGAGCAGCTGTTGATGCTGTACTTCTCAATCTGAGGAAGTTCTTGAGCAGATCGCTGAGCTTTAGAAAGATTAAGGGAATAATTATTATTTACAGTTTTAATCATAGTGTCATTTATTTTATGATTCTAACTTGAAGAATCAGGGGTGAAACTAAAATGACCATCTGTTTACAGACACAGATAATATTTGTGTATGATTTATCTTCGCTTTCAAAATTATTTTGAAATTACATAATTACAGAAAAGAAACACTAAGAAGACATGAATGCCAACAGTCTCTAGTATTACAAGCTAATGAAATTTTTAGTTTAGGAGTACTGCTTTAAAAATTACTTTAGTAGTTTCTAGACAAAATGAATTCTAGGAGAAATTGAGATTAAAGTCATGTCTCGATTCTTTAGTGCCAGTATTTCACAAATGAACTCTCTAGAAGTTCAGCTGTTCACTAGATAATACTGTAGAGAGAGAAGTCATGGTACAGACTCCTGTCAATGAAATGGTATTAGCTTTATCTATAATGAATATTATCAGCTGCCTCTGCTCATACACAGGCACTGCTGAAGCTGCTCTGTGACTGCACCGTGAGGTTAAAGCCTAAAACTTTGTTTTGCCTTTAAACCTCCAGGCTGCCACTTGGCAAGTACGTCTTTATTTAAAGATACACTAATTTTTGGTAATTGAGCTCTTTACACACAATGCTTTTTACATACTTGTTATGTATAATTCTGGCAATAAATACTGTCAGAATGACGCTACTACTGACACATGCAGACAACGTGAGTATAAATGATGTACAGTTAAAGCAATCTTACAGCATTCAACAGGTATGGAAGCAGTCTGCAGAGATAAGACTTTTCCACTGGGCTGTGGGATGTGAACACGGAACACAAGGCGCACTCTGGTGTTCTTTCTTCCAATATCTGTCTCTCCTTTCCGGAGCTCTATGTCTGAATTGCGCAGTTTCAAAATACCAGCACAATCAATACTGAGATAGGAGAGGATAGAGGGATGGATCACAAGAGAAACGGATGAAAATAAATCAAACTATTGCCAAAGCACACACTCTATAGCCTTTCTTCTGTTAAAAAATTAGGCTGTTCTAATTCTTCCCCACATTATGGTATCTTAAGTATTATTTTAAATGCCTGAGATTAAAAGAACTCTTAGTGTGGAAACAGCAGCAAGTAGTGGTGAAACATTTTGTCTTGTAAATGTCCAGCTGCTGCTTTTTTGAACCTTTTAAAGATTATTTGTTATTGCACACTGTTTAACCTCCAAAGTGAGTTACTTAACATAGCAAACATAATTACAAGGAGCAAGAGACCAATATTTAGTTCTGGCTTAGGAAGGACTAGAGAAAGACAAAGTGTACCCATCAAATCCCAGCTGCCATTCCACAGAGTGCTCAATTATTCATATGAGACACACAACCTCAATCAAATAATACGTATACACGAGACCTTCCCTGCTTCTCTGCTCCTTTACTTCTGACTGCCTACACATCGGTTTGCTTTAAGAGATGTGTCTCTTCATCATGAGCTGGATTTGCTAATTTTACTAGATTTTTCTTTCACCTTTGCACAAACAAAGAAAATAGAAATGACACATAGCAACCAAATGGCTGACTCATGCTGTGATGTACCTGGCTGACATATTATTTTCGGGAAGAAGTGGGATTTCCAAAACTTTAGTGCTGGCAATGATGATCTCCTGGCTGGCGGTGGCGACAGTCTTGCCAGTGATGCGGTGCACCTGGTAGAAGGCGTGGGGCCGCAGGTAGCGATCGTCGGCTGTGCCAATGAACATCTGCAGGTTCACCGGCTTCTCGCTGTAGCCCAGCAGCTGAGGGAGCAGCACAAGCAATAGGAACACATTAGTTGAGTCTTCCTGCATCTGTGTGTGCACAGTACAAACGCACAGCTAGTCCAAAGAGTTAAGAGTCAATTGTACTTCATCACAAACTTCTTCAAACCCTTCAGCAAGCAGAAAACTGAGTACAGGTATCTGTCCCCAAACACAGGTACTGGCAACAATTACTGGAATAAATGGATGTCAAAATACCATTATTATTTTTGAATTTTTCAAAGAGAATTTTTCTGTCTACAGAACTTCTACATCAAAGCTATGCTATGCCATAAGTCTGTTTCTGGTATTGTTTTTAATCAAAGCTAAATTGGTAATTTTACTAAGAGCTACCTAGATTCTAGAAATGCTAAAATATTTTAGTTTTTCTACTATGAAATGGAATAGCAACTTTTATTAAACTCAAGAAGTTTTGTGAATGCAAATATATCAAACTAGGACACGAAGATTCAATTCATATCTAGAAAATCAAGTGTTATTTTTGGCAATGAAAATACTTTAAACCCCAAAATTTTGCAAATGTTAATTTATGCATCTTTCTTTTTCTCAAATACACATCTAACCACCAATGCACTCAGTTATCATAAAACCACCTGTTGCTTGAGCTAACTGCAGCAATTCTGGCACAACACATTGAAATAGCAGAAAAAATAATTAATTGAATCTAAAAGAAAAAGCCTGTTTTATGATAGTACATGGGTAATATTATCCAGAAGATTTAAGGAAACAAAAGTATACAACAGAAACACCAAAGTTGCCTTTAACCACTCCAATTATAAATCTGAAGCCTATAAAGTGTTTCTTACAAATCCATTTTCCTTCACCTTCCTGCAACTGGCAGATTGATGCAGGCTGCAAGTTATATAATTGCTAAACTGCACTGGAGCAAATTTACGTTTCATTGACTTTGACATCAACTTATGTTCAAACGGGAGGGAGGGCCAGACAGTCATTCTTTAAACGTGGCTTTGTCACGTCAATATTTTTGTCTCTAGGGAGAGTTATTTGGTCACACAACAATACTATCCAAGCTCTTTACAGAACTAACACTTAAAAACCAAACAAAACATGTCAATTTAACCTACTTAGAAGAGTAATTTAAGCCAGTAGTCAGCGGCACAAAAGCCCAAAGCACACCCACACCCAGAAGTCAGAAGCCCCACTGCTGGAGCATCACTCCTGGCAGGGAGTTTTATGGACCAAATGAATGCCTGGTTTCTATATTCATGTCACAGCTATGGCAGCACCTACCAGCCCTGTCACTTTTATTAGAGCTTCCTCAATCAAGAATAGAAATTTAGGTTCCAACAGGAGTCTGGAAAGTCTTTGTTTTGTCAAATATGTAACATCTTTTTGTTCTCCCTGGAGTTTTCAGTACAAAGCTAAATCCACCTAAAAAACACCAAACCAAACCAAAATATCCCTTCAGCCACTGAGTGGAGACAGTCTAGATTGTCAGAGTTGCTTCCCATGTAAATAAATGTGATAGACAAGCATTTAAAAACATTACAGTAAAGAACCTCCTGTGACAATCACTGCACTGGCAGGTTTCCCACCCTCCATCTGTCAGAAGTCAACTATAAACTACAGGAACACAACTGGACCTCAAGGAACTTTCCCCTTAGTATTGCGATGACAGTGGAGCACAGGGACTGTTACATCAATTAAATAGATACACATACATAACTTCCTTTTTATACTTGATGCAGGACTCCACTGCCTTTCCAAAAGTTTCTTTTCGGTTAAATATCAAGTGAATATTTCAGTTTTTTCTATTAGTCTTGAGTTATCTTAGGAGTTTAAAGAAAATTAGGACACATGTTCATTTAGCATTTACAGCAGCCATCTTGTCACAAGTTCTCAACACCGCGACTCCACCATCCATTTTCCTCAGAGTTAAAATTAAATCTTAACACAATGGAATCTAGCCTAAAAGTGACGTTAGTTAAATGTGTTCACTCTAATACTGGGAATTATAAAAATTACAAGCCAGACCTATTCAAAAATTTGACTGACTTCCAAATACGGTCACTGTGACAAAGCTAATTTCCAATTAAGGCTAATCTTACCCTTCCCAAACAATGGACATGTACACACCAGTTTTAGATATACTGGTAATATCAGAGATAAGGAGGGGTGGGGGGATACTTGTTAAACTAAGCTGCTCTGTCTGCAGTCCATGAAGACCATCTTCTAGAGAAGCCAACACAGAGCAGGAGCTTAATTTAGGGAAGTAAAACATCACCCATGCCAGCAGTCACACTGCTATTGCCTGGGAGACTCTATGGCCATATACACTGGCAAGGTAGCAGAGACTTAAATATATATGTATTTGGTATTGCAGACAATTTATTGCTCTTATTCAAGGTTAAAATAAAATGAGAAGAAAAACCCACAACGTAAAGCCATAAATATAACCAATGTGTGCAATGCCTGTGGCAATTAAGTAAGCCAGGGAGCAGAAAAGAAAGAATAACCCCCAACTCCCCCAGCACAGGGTATAATTCAGGACCTGACTGCACTAAGGGGCCTCATTAAAAGGAAACATCCCAGCCTAAGCAAGCAGTGGACAGGCTGCAGCGTCCCCATGCTCCCAACAGACCTATCCAGTAAGCTCAATAGGCTGTGGATGCTAATGAGACAGCCTGATGTGCTAGTGAAACTCAGGCAGCTGGAGACATTGTGGATAGAAAAAACCCAACCTTTATTATACAAACCTGTGCTTTAGAATGAACATTCTCCCCTTAAATCTTGTGTAATAAGCAAGCTGACAACTCCAGGCATGCAATGGATTCTGCAGAAGTACAATCAAAAATTTACAATGTCTGTAATCAAAGATAAAAGTCTGTGGGGGTCCATGAGCCAAAGTTTCGGTAGAAAATGATCTGGTATCTTGTGGAGAGGATGACTGCACATTCCCTGAAGTTTCTGTTACAAAAAAAATCACTCGAAGGCCCCAGTAAAACCAACACAGTGTGCACAGCACCACTGTAGTAGAGACAGCCCATGTCACACCATCCCTGAGAACAGGAGACAATTCTGGATTACTCTGTTAATTCACCTGAAGGATCTCCACCATATCTGCAGGTGCAGTCACCACTTTGCTGAAGAGCATCAAAGTATTCTGGAGTCCATTTTATGGCTAATCCTGGTGGAGCAAGCCTTGGCTGTTTCTCCCTACACGAAATCTGCACAGAGTAAGCAAAGCAGAACTTTCTGCCCACCACACTTGGTCCCCACAGGAGACTGAATTATCACAGAATCTGCACCACCTTCTGTCTCCTGGGAATGCTGTCATCTCTCCTCCAAAGGAAAGATGGTATTTGGATTCTGACTAGCCATTAGTGATATGATACCTACCTTGTGAAAAATGAAGGAGACTTACTACCTCAAATCAACTTCAAATCACGAAAAATTACTTATTCAGGCATTTAAAATGCATTCATTTTAAATAAAGGTTTGTTCTCATTCAAAAATATGTTGATTGTACTTAATTTCATTAACAGCAGGGTGATAGTTTTTTACTACCTTGTCTGCTTCTACTACCTCATCTGCAGAATTCTGTATGTTGAACAGCCCAAACATTGCAGTCAGTGAAAAGCCCCAACCTGCTAATTGTTTTTCAACAAAGATAACTACATAATTAATTTGAAAGAAAAATACTGTATTTTGTTTAAATACTTAATGAAGCCATAGTATCTGAACCTTTAGCTCACCTTAGTAAAGAATACACAATATACACAAATAAGAACACAGTGTCTTTATACAGAACATAGGTATTTAAAGAAATAGCATTTTACAACCTACTGGCAAGTGCTGCAGAATCAGCACGATGAAGAAGCATTACAGTAAGGCACTGCAATATCAGTGTGCCCAAGATTCAGTCATGGGTCACTTACAGAGGAACAGTAACCTAAACTACTGGTTGAGCCCTAGGTAGGTTTTCAGGTACACCTTTCAGCACTTACTCCATTAATGTGCAGTCCTAGAGCTGCTCACTACAAACAAAAAATTGCTAATTTTACTTTAAAAAGATACACCACTTTCCCAGGAGCAGCAGTGCGCTGCAGACAAGCAGTAAGTTACTGCACTGTGTCACTACTGACCTCTAGAAACCCTCCTCTGTAACAGAATCCTGATACACCACCCACTGCTCTGCCGAGGAAACTCAGCCAAGTTGTTTTTGTGTTTCTATATCGTTTCCATAGCAAAGGTCAGTGCCTGCGTAAGTTAAACTAAAGCTGGAAGGCTAAAGACTGAAGGTCACCACAGGATAAGCCACAAGGGCTTCACGCCAAAGCACTCCCAGCCGTATTACTACAGTGCACACAGGAAACCCCTGCATGGCATTGCGAGTTCAGAGCTTTGACCAAGCAACAACAAAGGCATGCAGTTAATGAGAGAAATTTTGGATCATCAAGAAGATGTATTTTATGTGAAAAAACACTCTTATGTTCTTAATGCACACATGGAAAATCCTTTAAAAATGTATCACACTGGAGAGACTATATAGATTTATTTGATCACTGAAGACAGCAGTATTTAAACTTGGAATTTTGTGGCAGTGGTGAGAACCTTTTCTTGCTGAGGAAAACAAAGAGGTTACATTAATTAAGAGTCATCAACCTGGAAAAAATAAGTTAGCATTTTTCCAGATTACATGCAGATTATATTCAGGCCATAACTGGCTCACATGTCATTGGTTCCATGCTCTGACCTAAAGAAAACCTTGCAACACTTGAAAAGCTTGTGCGAAGACCCTTTTTAGTCTCTAATAATGGAAATTTTTACCTCTTCATCCCATTTTTTTTTTTTTTTAAATGAATAAGGTTCTGTCCATGTTTTCCATTTATTGTTCCAGGCCAAGTCTTACCAATCTCTAGTCAAGCGTAAAAGTGTAATTTCTTAAGATGGGCAACAAGACTTGGGAAAAATATCCAACAGAAAATATACACTTCACAGTAACCAGGTACTTACAGACAACACTAGTATACTTGGAAATAGTCTGGATTTTTATGAACCAAAGTATCCAAAACCTCAAATACCTAATAGTGTCACTGAATCCACAAATAATGTCAGCGTTTCACATGCCTACACTTTCAGTCTTAGAATTTAAGAGAAAACATGGAACTGGGGGTGAGTGGGTGTGGTGTGGTGGTGGTAGGGAAAAGACAATTTCATCAGTTAGGTTTTATGCTCAGCAATCAAGCAATACTATGATACCAACAGCACTCTGATGTCAAAACTTTTATTTTGACATCATCTGTATTTATATTCGTATTTATAAAGCAATTTTCCTGCAAAACTTTCCAGCATTTATTAGGAAATTGGCATGCTTAATCAAACTTTAATTAGGGCTTAATACTCATATTTTATCTTTTATGTGCCTTTTCTTGGTTGCTAATTGAAGATGAAGATTTGATCAATGCTTCAGTGCTCCTTTGCCTTTGCGCAATTAATTCACTGCTTATGGCATTACTGGATTGGTGAAGTAGGCTGATTAGAAAGAAAGCTTTTACATACACATAGGCCTCCCTAAAAATAGGGCATAGTCTTGAAATAGAAGGCAAGTTTGGGATAATTAAGTCCCTGAAGTTAACAACCTATCTTCAACAAATTCACCAGTATCAATATAAAAATCCTAAGTTCAATTGTGAAGAACAGGCAAGGAAACTCAGCTGTGTGAAGAACCACAAGCACTTACTAAGCATTTACTTCAGATGGAGATTTCCAAGACTTTTCAACACCTTGATATGAAAGTCATGTTGTAACCATCTATTTCCTCCTTGACAGACTGACAGCAGCTGGATACATTTCAGTGAGTCCCGTATTCCTTAGAACCTCCTGAAGTGACAAGGTAAGAGGAGCAAAAGAGAAGAATGCAGGCCCCATTCTAAAGGGTGAAAAGAAAGAGCTGTTCTCTTGAATCAGGTGCTTTTTCCTTTTACTTTGGAAGACTGTCTCAGTAAAATATGGTATAGTCCACCACAAAACCCAAACAATCCTAAAGGAGAAGAACATTCACTGCTTAAATTTCAGCCCACTTCAAGACTAAAATACTATTTCTTACAAAAAATTAATTTAAAGAAAAAACTGAACCATCTAAATGAACCTTCTAAGTGTTTTATCCTCTCAGAAAAGGGAGATGTGACTCACAAGCCTGGAATCTTTTGGACTGTGGTATCAGAGAGGCACCAGTGCATGGCTTTGAACAACTTAATGTTTTTTCTACAGACATTTCTCCACAAGAATCTCCCTTTTGTGTGGTGTGCAGTGACTTTCCTAAAGAACTGTGAGGATTGCTGGGTTTAAAAGCTGAAGGGCTATCTGCCAAGCTGAACAGCACATCTATCAACCATGACTTGGGATGACAAGTAAGGGATAACAAGGATCCAAGGGCATGAAGATGAACATAATGTGAAACAAAAAACACAATGACTAATACCAGTGGTGCAATTTATTATGAATTTATCAACAGCTGCATTTTGAAAAACTTGAAGCAAACCATATACATGAGACAAAGAGTTCAGGGAAGCTACTGAAAGTCAGACTGATCACAGACACCCCTTGCAGGGGTGCAATGAGTGCTAACCTATAATCTCCAATGAACTGCTTAAAAGAGACTGCAGAAATGAATGGAAGAAAACTCCAATCAGATCTATTATGCAATATCCCAACCACTGGCTCAGAAAGTCTTAACAGCACATTGGAATTTTTCTTGTAATTTCATTCTGATTCTGCAGAGATTATAAAGGTACAAAAAGTTAAATGTCTGATTTTGAAGTTAAATATGTTAAATCAAAACATCTATTTCAATCCCTTCCTGAAGTACAGTACCAGTTTCTATTACTTGATTATTTGATGCACCTTTCCATAAACTGAGAAGGAAAAAGATGCACATCAAAAGAAGTATCTCAGTATGTCTTTTGTTAAATAAACTTATTGAGTAGACTGACTTGAAGACTTTAAAATAGTACAGACCTTCACAATTGTGAAAAAAATAGTGACAGATAAAAGGAACAAACTTTAATAAACTATAGGTAGGGGCACAAGTCCAATTAAAGACATTTTAAAGGTCACCACAAAAACAAACAGATCCTGCAAAAGACTAAAGTAAACAAGTAATGGCAAATATCAGTTCATTATTGGTCATCATACCATGTGTTTACACATGTACAGAACATTCTTCAAGGTTTAAAGACTTGGATTTCTGTTTCTGAAACCTCACACTTTTATACACTCACTGCTTGAACACAGGACTGAAAGTGGTTTAAATACTGACTTCAGGCATTTTTGAGGTGTTTTAGTTCAGTCCTGTCCCAGTTTACACTATGCAAAAAAGGATGTAATTTAATAGCTAAAATAGTGTTAGGCTAATACACAGTGCAGAATTGCCAGTCCTATGTAACCGACCATCAAACTATCCATCTGCACTTGGCTCTACTACACTCAAAAAAAAAAAAAAGGGTGCTGTTCCTGAAATACCAACTCCAAATGCTAATTATTGTTACAGAGTTTTTCAACAAGTATTGCTGGGATAGGAAGAGGTTATTCCCACATAACATGTAGAAAAAAAATTTTAGTAAATCTATGATACAAAAAGCAGATGACTTTTTATTGGTTTTCGTACCAATTATTGCATTTTCTAGAGTGAATAGATGCATTACTTGAGCTATTTATTTTTGTGATTCTGAAGCAGAAGATGCCTAGTCATCAAACTGTTCTTGAAAGATACATAATGTTAGAATCTCATCCAAAGTTCCATGTTTTTTCCCAGTACAGCCCATTACACAGTTCACACAGGCTGACTTACTGTCTGCATTTTAGATTTATTGGCAGGTTGCTATCACAAATCAACAGTAGCAACTAGAGCTAGGATATAGCCTGCCTTCTGGTGATGGACAAAGCAGGAAAAAATTCAAAACAAAAATGAAAATTGAAGAGTGAAAGGCAGGAAGAATGGGAAGGGTTGCAAAAATCAGAAAAGGTGTGCTGTTTACTGGGCACAGAGAACTGGGAGAATTCCAAAATTATACCTGCTGTTCAAGTAGTTACATGCATTGGCCACAGAGAACAGCTGGGAAAAGGTGACAGCCACAGAATTATAGGCCAGGAAACACACACATATTTAGACAACTCTGTCTTAATGTATTTTTATCAGATCATCTCTGACATTGCTTGGATAGGTCCTATCTTGTTGGTTGCAGTTTCTTCCATCAAGACTCAGGCAGTGCTTGATAGGCTTTTTGAGAACACATTCCTGTCTCAGAACTGTCAAAGCAATTCAAAGTGAGTTTACTTTTGCTCAATTAGTTTACTTTTTTCTTCCACTGCAGTGCTTCAGTCATGACTTCAAGCTCAGCAATCACTTTAAACAGAGCTGACACTGAGTCCCTCTTTTATAGGTCTCCATTAAACCTCACACAGAAGACAGCTCTGCTTGGTGGTGAGTAGCAGTGTGTAGCCATCTAAATGAACTGGCTTTTATTTAATATTGCTTAAATTTTTGATCTGAAATATTTTTTCAGCTGTAGTACTCCAGAGTTGTCCATATGGACTACATGATGCTTCCCCTCCTCTGTTACTGTGAATCAGCTACAGGAATAAGCCTGTTTATGGCAAAACCCAGAATGATTCTATCCTTAAACCCTTCACAATATAGGAAAAAAGACACTTCTGGTACAGGCAAATTCTTAATAGCTACCACCACTCCAAATCTATCTTGCATACATGGGGTGTAAATGGATTCTATACAGAGTCTGTTGCAGACATATCATCAATTGTAGACCAGATTACCCCTATCACAGCTCATATTTACAACTGACTCCCACAGTGGTCAATGGCTGCAGGACAGACACTGCTTGCACACAGAATGGTGCTGAGGAGTAGCTGTGAGCTCAGTGGTCCCTGAGAACGTCATACTGTATGGTTACAAGATGAACATCATGGAGATCACCTTCTCCCTTAGCAACAAGACAAAAGATAAAAGGAAATACTTCTGGTCGTGCACAACACAGACTTTATAATTTCCTACCAAAAGATGTCATTGAATTTAAAATAGTTGAGATCAGAAAATTGTAGAAAATTACATGAGTGGCAGGAACACAATATATAAAACAAGTTTGCTTATTTTAAAAAGAAAAGTTCATTTTAGATCAGAAAACTGAGACAAAAAAGTAAAAAACACCCAAACTATCCATGAGAGATTCTTATCATGTGCCCACCTGCTCTAAAAGGCTTTTCTGTTTTTGATCATAGGCATTATCCAAGTGAAGAATCCTCATGAAGAACCCTAACCAGTTCAGAGAGAAGTAAAAGCTCATTCTAAATTTTAAGTGCAAACATTATTTTATGTACAATTGGACCCATGGGAAGGATGGAAATTCAAGCAATGATGACTGTTCATTTAGAGTTGGATAAAATGTGACAGCTACTTGTTTAAAAGGCTTTGTAGATGGGTGAATTGCAGACTGTAACCTATGAATTAGAACGGTAAAGGCAGAGAGTGCTCCGAGGCTGTCTCATGGCAATGCAATATAAAATTTCCACATAATTTGGATGACAAAAGCTCAACATGCCACCTTTCTCCTTGCAAACCATTCTGCTATACTATTTATTCCTTCCCCGTGAAAACTGTCAGCATTATCATGCAGATTCTCTACTGAGGTAAAAGAAACCATTCCAGATGACATAGATTAGCTGGAACATACTCCCAAGAAAGCAGAGCTTAAAGTGAAAGGTATCTGCTACCTAGAACATTTTGCATTAAAAAAACCTAAAAACAAGGGAACATCGTTACAGAATGAGCTTTCTTAAAGTTAAGAGATATACAAAGCAAAGCATGATGCTCCACTTATTTGATTTCCTCCCATTTGGAAATAAGCTGATTAAATGTACTCACAACAGATGATGCCAAATTTGTCAGAAGCTTTGTGTCCTAGCAACAGGTATGGTACAGTATTAGTAATAGATTAATGAGATGCACTAATACATTAATGGCTTCAAGCCATGTACTATCTTAAAAATCTTTATTTTAAATAATACATCAAGTGCATATGCAGAACCTACAGAGGCTTCACAGCTTGAAAATTAAACACTCCAGCTTTCTACAAAATAATGTTCAAAAGCAAAACAAATTGTGTAAGAAGCAAAAGCACAGGGGCCTTCAGGCACACAAAGATGTGACAGCAGCACTTGACAACCACTGTAGGTCTGTTCCAATGAAAAGATTCAATTCTATTTACCCACCTCCTTTCTCATCTCTAACACTGGTTAACACACAGTTATTTTACACATGAAAATACCGAGTGTTTTTTTTTTTTTGCAATGATCACACACATGAAAGCGACTGCTCTATAGCTAAGAACACCAAAAAGAAAAGTCAGAAACAAGCAGTAATGCATACTGTGACGTGGATTTGTGCAAGAAGCTTCCAGAAGTACTGGAAAACATTTCAGTTTGTATTGCAGTAAACTAATATTCACCTGCTTACAGATATCTAGTATTGCCTTTTCCTTGGCCCTTCCCATCCTGTTTTTCCCAGCAGTGAGCAAAAAGTAAATACAAATCAATGCTTTGTTTCATAACAACTTCCTATCTCCCATCAAACACAACAATTAATTTCCAATCCAGCTGGAAGAGACCAAATTGCAAAGTAGAATATTGATCTGCATTTGTATTCATTTTAATTTAAAGAGGCATAGTACAATGCATGTGTTGAAGCATGAGACTGTCAGACACATAAATATTACCCTCATTTTTAAGACAGCATTCTTGTATAGCAAATTATTTCACAATTTCAATGCAAATAAATAGCTTTCAAAATCATTGGTGTAAGTCACACACACTACTGATCTGTTTCCTCTAACTTGAATCCAGTGCTGCAGCTTAGAAGGATCTAGTTCTGTAAGCTAAAGAAAGCCTACATATTTGTCAAATCTACAAATACCAGCATTAATTCCCTTAAGGCAAATATTAGTGCAAAATATAAGTACTGAAAAAAAAAATAAATATTGAATGCAGTTCACAGAAGTTCAGGAAAGATTTATTTTATCAGCTAAAATCTCTCAAGCTTCTGTCTTCATTAATGATGTGTTAAATTCCACTGCCAGCATCTTGGCATGTGAAAGTTGTGTCGACTTGTCCTTTACTGACTAAAGCAACACAATACTCCACATGAGGGAAGGTGTCTTGCCAGCTTTCAGATTCCAGCCTAGTTCAGGCATCCTCAATTTTCTCTAGTTTGCAGCATACACTTCCCTAATAAGCACTTGACCCTTGCCTCTACTGTGCTAAGAAATCCAGTAGGTCTGACAACAGAGCTGGAGCTGGTTAGGCCACAGTATTGTGAGGAGAAGAAAAACACTGAGCAACTTTGCAGGGAACATGAACGCTGGATGAAAAGCTCATCTTAAGAACAGAAATGGCAAAACAAAGAAAAGACATTCAAGAAAGAAGATGGGAGGCAGATAACTAACCCTTTTTAGAAGGAGAGAAAGGAAAGATACAAAGTCTTAAGAGGAAAAAAGATGTAATGAAAAAGTTCAAGAAGAGACTTGAGAAGAGAAGAAACAGTTTGATAAACAACTCAAAGTATATGATTAGCATTCAAGCTGACAAAGAAATTCATTAGATGAAAGAATCTGGAAAGAGGAGGTTGCTTAGACAAATTAAGAACAGCAGGTAGTCCAACACATTTAAATTCTCCTGTTATATCTTCGTTTATATAGATAAAATGTAATGATGTAATTACAGAGTGTGATAGAATTCACTTGCCAAAGAGGAGGAATAAATGATAAGGAAGAAAAGTGATAACATGTTTATACTACAGTAAGAGTAGGAGAAAGAATTGGGACTGATTATGCCAATCCTATCAGCATTTTGCATCTGGTCTCCAATAGTAATGAGTTACTTCCAACTACTGGAAGAAGATAAATATATCAAATACATTTTTAATGTATAGACTGTAGCAAAACATTTAGGACTGAAACATTGACTAATTTTATTGGAAAAGAACATGAAATATATACTGGATTTGGAGGGAAAGACAAACCCTGTTGTAACCTTGGTGTAATCAGATTTTTTCCCCCCTCTTTGTTTTATAAAGATTTTGTAACTGTTGTCTGATCTGATTCTAAACAAGCAGCTAACTTTGGTCTTAACCTGGCTTGGAACTAAGATAAGGACCATTAAGCAATATTGAGGTAAGTAAAGAGACAGTGCTTTCACCTGAGGATGTGGCAAACATAAACCAAGGCATCTTCAGAAGTCCCACCGCTCCTCAGCACTGTTCAAAGAATGAGGGTGGGTTCCCTTCCAAGCTGTGTGAGCCAGCTGACACCATGGATATTAATGAAGACATCTGTGACTATCCCTAACCAATCCAGAAGTCTTCCCAGCATAGAGCAAGTTATTTGTGTACACACCTAAATGTCTGAAGTCAGAGAGGAGCACATCACATCTTGTGCACACAGTTATTCCAACTAGACCAAATCCACATATCTTTCTCTTTGAAGAGAATATGATGACAAAGCCAAGTCTAATTTACCAGGACCTTACGTCTAATTCTGAGCTCAACAATAATTTGTCAGTGTTTTCAAAATACATTCTTGAACGTAAAAAAAAAAAATCTTGCCCAGGAAAGGCTGTAAGCTTCACAAAAGGTAACAATTCACAGCATTGTAAATACCAATAAATGTAGTTAAAAAATGACCTTCTATTCAAGAAAGCCAGGCTTCCTACCTTCACTACAGGGTGTCCTCCAGTAGATGCTTTCACTGCTCCTCTGCTTCCTTCTGTTTCATAGTGAGCTCTGTGATGAGTTTTAGGTTGGACTTCTATTTTCAGTTCACACTGCCCGTAATGGCTTGGTAAAGGCCAGTCAAGAGGTGGCAATGAAGATGTACTGCAATCAAGACAAGCACACTGTGGTTACATGAACTGTGCCATCTGGCCATAGCACAAAGAAAGTCTTTACTGCAACATATAGACAATGATGTCACTTCCCTAACAAATGACAACCAAATGTAAATAGCTATTAGCCTAAAACTGTTACGTGAAAATTTCAAAGTTTTGCAGGCACATTCAAATTTTCAATTCGAATGGAATTTCTTCTTTCCAACACCTGAGTAAAAGAAAGGTACTGTATTACCCTCAGCCCCACACTGCCGGTGCTACTCTATAATGCCTTTATATTAACTTTTAACCTTGAGTGTTATCAGCAAGCAAATTCAAATGTGGTTTAGAGGGAAAAGTCTAAATTCAATCTGCCAGTCATTAAGTTTAACTCTTTGCATTATTATCTTCCAGTTTGCTGTATTTATTTTCCTTTGGCAAGCACTGAACCTTGTTAACTATCATTAAAATGAACACTATGTGATCACAAGTTTTAAAAAGCTAGTTGTTCTATCTAAGCATAAAAACTTACTGCAAGAAGCAACAAAGACACCTAAAGTTGTGTTCAGCACATCCACAGACACACCCTTACACACCGTAGCAAAGGCACTCCAGGGAAGAACAGAATACAACAGAAGTAACATGGAAGAACCTCAATCGAATATTTTCATACCTACCCCTTAATCTGCACAGATTTACAGACTTAAGATTCTAATAAGATGAACAGATTTAAGTCAGTAATTATCTGTTAAACTACGACCATTTATCAGTGAATATTTATAGCCCTGTTTATTAAACACAAACATAATATAAATAAGCCTTTACTAAAATAGTTTTGTACTACCTTACTCTGACCAACAGGGAAAGCAAATTAGGTTTTACAGTGATGGACAAATATTATTCTGTATCATCATTTGGGGAAGCTCAATTTCATTTCTTTCCACTTTACAGGAAGTCAGGTAAAACCCCATCACTAATCAGTGCAAATTTCCACAAACATGAATAGCCACAGGTCCATGAAAGATAAATGATACCTTTTGGGGTGTTTAGCTAAGGCATATAAAAGCATATCCACAGTTGAGAAAGAAGATAAATGTTTGGACTGAACAAAAAAAAGAAAGAAATCTCTGTCTTCAGGAACTATCTGGAGGGACTCATGCTCAGCCTGCACCACTATATATCTACATTTTACTGCAGAAATGTCTGTCATTAAGAATGTAAAAGAGGGAGAAGAAATGGCACCACTTGCTGGCCTCCTCCTCAGGAGAACAACCTCCAAGCTATTGATCTGCTGTTTCATGGATACCTGCACTCTGCATTTCAGGAGAGAGCTGACATTGTAGCATAAACTTTCTCTCCTGAAGCACCTTTTTGAGAGCAATGGGAGAAAGAATGAGTATTTCCATTTCTTCTTACTGAAAGGCAGAAATGTGAGAAATAAATCATCTCCACAAGCACTCAGTGTACAGCAAAGAGGCTTCTGCCCTCCCATAAGGAGGTCTGATGACTGATCCTCCCACAGCAATAGTATTTACTGGGTAGGAGAGGGTGGTGATGCCAACAACAAAAAAGGGAACTGCCAGGAATGCAGTATAAGCCCAATCCTTCCAGACACTCACCACAGGCCAAGATGTACTACCTAAATGCTACTATTGGCTATCAACTACACCTTGCCATTCCCTTTTACAGCTACTGAGGGAGAAGGATTTAAGTCTTCAGTCTGAAAAAGAAAGGAAATGTCAGGATTAGAAGATACTAAAAAGGGTTTAAAAAGAGATGTAGCGTGTGAGAATTTTTAAACAATGTTTCTGAAAATCTTTTTATCTCACATATAACCAAATTTCTGTGTCAAAATAGTTGGTATACATTGAATAGATATGGTACCAGAGAGAACTCTGTTAATGCACCACAGGCTATATACCAATTATTGGGAGGTATTATTGAAAGTTGAATGATAAATTCAGTCAAGAAAAAAGTATTTGTTGCTCATGACCATACAGTCTCTCAGATTTACTCCTCCTGCATTAACTAACAATAATGTGGCACAAGTTGTATCAGATTCACACTATCTTTAGAAAAAATATTTGGCATACTAGAACAAACATGGAGACAAGAAAATAACCAATCCTCAAGATTTTGTCATTCTTTGAAAAGAGGTAGAAAACAAAAGCATGAGAGAGCAAGGAAGTGTACTATGCACGTGCCTAAAATTGCAAAGCTTTCAAAACACAGATCTCCCAGTAAATGACAAAGCTTTTGAGGTTGTACTGCATCAAACAGATGTTTTCTAGATGCAGCTGGCTTGAGAGTTACAGCTGCTTCCCTTTTGATGCTGGACATCTAAACTGTTGTTTCTCTCTGAATATTTTTCTTGTTGTCTCTATCACCCTGAACTTCACAGCAGCAGTGGATTCTTCAAAGGTTTTAGGATACTCTGTCATGCACCTTTCTGCCCTATACGGGTAACAGTTTTATGTATTTTTGCTTCCACATCACCCTTACACATTTTTGAGACAAATATTACTAGTAAAGGACCAAGTCACACGTCAGGATATGGAAGCAGTGAGCAGTCATTCTAATGCTTTCATTAAATCAAATCTTAGCACGTTGCTGAAACAGTACCAATCTGTAAACCTACAAATGTTCTGGAAATACCAAGGGAGTTTTATAATCTTACTAATGCAAGCCTCCAAAAGCTCATACTCATATCACATCAAGCCTAAAGACTTTAGAGAACAGCAGCTATTAAAGAGAACTCAGAGGTAAAAAAAGAACCCTTCGGCAGCATTCTCAGCAGAAACATCAACATTTAAAGCTATCACTTCATTGATTTTTCTCAATATTAATTTAACAGATACCTTCTTCTCTGCAACCATTATCTCCAAAACAGAACTAATTGATGAGGAAACAACTGATGTTCAGTGTAAGACACAGCCAAACGTGTCCATAAGGACTTCAGTATTCAGTCCGGTAAAAGCCAGAGCACAGTTCATGGGCTGACTATGCCCCTCTCACACAGGAAGAAATTTAGGGCAGAAACAAGACTGCTTGTTTGCATTTGACTGTAGCCCCAGAGCAGTACATGTGGGACGGAAGGAAGAACAAAGCCTATGGGACCCATTAAAATAATCCAGTCAAAAACTTAAAACAGTTACCTTCCACTTGTAGCACTGGCTTTGAATACAGGTGCAAATAATACAAAAATTAATTTTAGCCACTCGGTATGAAAATGTTCCTGCCTCTTTGTAGCCATTAATTCTAGCAATAACCTTTCAAAGACACCCAGTAGTATCTCCAGAGAGTTGTGAAAGTTCTGGTTTTCTTCCTTGGTTAAGACTCCCAGACCTCCTAGAGAGATACTTTTGTTAATTTTTCATTGCAGCAAAAATAATTTTCCACTTACAGCTCCTCCCAACACTTAAAAAGAGAAAAAGCTCACTGACCATACAATGGCCATTCCACATTTTTAACTCGTCCCAAGTTTTTGCAGAGATGAACCCATGGTGTATTCTGTGACAAGTCAATGTTGCAATACAGCAATCCCCTGAGAATCTCAAATCATAACTATGATCCAATACTACGGTTTCCAAGAACTCAAGCCAAAATACTGCTGTGGCTGCTCTTCACTGCCTAGAACCAAGCAATATTCTCCGTGGTGGAGGAATTCTGAAGAGGTTTGGGGCCATTCCAGTTGCCACAGTGGCTTATCAACAGACTTTATAAATACTGTTTACATTCAGACTACCACCATTCTGTTCCTAGCAGAGCCACAGTTAACGATGCTTTCAGAGTATTGGTACAGTGTATTGCCATGTGGAAATCTCTGTTCCATCACCCCAGAATGAAGTGGAGACCTGAATAACAGGTACAGCACAAAGGTCCTGTATTAAACACCACCTGAATTTCCCTGGATTCATTAATGGTGTGTAAACATTACAGCGATAGCCTTGCTTATTAAAAGCCTAAGAGGTTCAAAGTTCTTTTGCTTGTCTCACTTAAGTGGGTCTTTATCTTCAAAGTCAGTAATTTGCAAACATTTTCACTTTAAAGTTTTGCTAGTAGAATTGCTGCTGTTATTTCTATTTATCAGAATAAGATGATAAATATTTAGCAGACTAACTTTGTCTATAGAAATCTTTGCATGTGAGTGGACTTCCTAAAATGAAGACCGAAGTCACAATATAGTTATGGTAAAAATAGGACGTAATTCTGTTCCTCTCTATTCTTTAGACTTCAAGAGGATTCAGACAAGAGAAACAACTTTTCCAAGTATTCCACTATCTACTGCTTTATTTAAACTATTTCTTTTCCTGAATAAATAAATTACATTGCCAGTCATCCTAGTTTTCAGCAGTAAAATACTCTCAAGTTGCCATTACATACTCACCACTAAAAAGACTTCTGAGCTATAAATACAACTGTCAAAGCCTGTTTGTTCATCATCACAGGAACAAAGCAACTACCTGATGTCCCATCACTTGTCAGTGTCATACATTAAATTCATGACACAACAGTCTGCAGACAAACACCGATTTATGTAGCAGTTTTTAAATCAATGTGTGATGAACTCCATGAAGGAAGTAAAAGACTAGGTTTTATTTCAAGATTTTTTCAAGATTTTTGACTGATAATTAATATTGCCTGCTTATCTTCCAGACACAAAACACCACTTGTTGCCATCAAATACTGTGGGACAAAAGAAAGAAAAAAGAAATGAATGACTCTGCAAAGTGCCTATTTACTTGAAATGCAAATTAGATTCTCGAGATCCACTTTACCAAACCTAAAACTTACTGTTCCACTAGTCATTCATGTAAAAATTACAAGTTTAAAGCAAAAGATAACAAAATAACAAGCTTAAAAGCAAAAATAACAGAACGCCCATGATTTTCAATTGCATCATCAGTGACAACTCTGCTATAAAACAGCCCCATGTTACCTACACCAGTGCTGGCCATGTCTGTGATGGTCCTAACTCCATAACACCATAACCAAGGTTAGCATCAGCAATGCTGCTGATCTTTTTCGAATTGTACTTCTAGAGTGAAGTCCTCACCAAAAGTATTGTATTGTATCACCTGCTCAGAAGAGATTTCTAGGTCATCTGTAGAGTCTTTTTATTCCCCCTGCTCAAATTAAAAAAGTATTGTAAAACAGTCCTTCTGATTTTTCTCTTTTGCACTTTCTGGAAATCTTACAATTCACTCTAACAGCAAATGTGCAAGAAAGTCATAAAATCAGCGTATTTGTGGAATGTTGGGGTAAAATGCTAGTGGGGAGGTTAGATCTACTATCACTGCATTAAGATACCAAAAGGAAGGGGTTTTTCTAAGTGGAGGGAAAGAAGAACATGAGACACAGATAAAACCATTTCTTATTTATCACCCTGTGGGGAGGCTGGGGGTGGAAGGAACAGGTATGTTAAACAGTAATAAGAGTAACTATGCAATAAATACAATTATCAAATAAATTCATTGCTGAATATTCCATAAAATGACCAATTGAATCATACCTGGTAAGTGACATCATCAACAGACACCTCCACTATTCCCTGCACAGAAGCCACTGCCTAGTTCTTTCACCTTGTAGGAATTGTTGCACTGGCCCTGCCCAGTCACTTGCCTACTCTTATCTTGGACACGGAAGCAGAAATGGGACTCAGGGCACGTAATACACAGACATTTTTCATATGCCACAGATCGGCAGATCATGGATTTCTGTGACCAAATAACAAGCTGTCATCTAACAAAACAATTTGGATGGCATCTGAAATATGACTAACATGCTCAAAAGCATGTTACACGTTTTTAGATTTTGTTAAGCATTGCACTCTTACTGAACACAGAAGAAAGAAGGAAAACACGGTAACGACATGACAGATAAAGTAGATAACAGGTTTACAAAACTTTAGAGAGCATTCAGAGAAGAAGGTGCTACCTACACATTTCACACCATGGAACACGTGAGGTAAATTACCCCCTCTTCAACCAGGGGTCAGTTATTGCAGTTGAGTGTGCGTTTCATCTGCTTGGAATCAATATTCCAGTTTACTTCATGCACTTTGTGCTTGACAATACAACCAACACATTAAAACGAGCACTATTTTTACTATATCTTGTAATTTATACTGCATTTAACATAACTGAACATTCAACATGGAATAAATATATAAATAGCAATTATATAATTCTTTATGACAACTAAGATGCTCACTTTTGGTCACCATCATCAACTATTTAGAAACAGACTATCTTCTTGCATTTCATTTTTATTCATAAAACGTAAGGGTCAACTTAGCTACCCTGGTTTATGAGAATCAAAAGTATAAAATAACAGAATGGAATGTTTAACATACTGAAGATGTATGCTGCCATAGCCGCTGTTGAGCATGCTACAACTGCGAAGTAATTTAACATTTCACTGAGGATACAGCTGCCAGTGCAGCCATTTCCACTAATTCAATAATTAGCTGACATTTTTGGCAGCAAATGTTCACAGCTTAATAGATTTATGTAGTTTACTTGTGTATAGGTGTAGTCTTCATTGTCTTCTGCCTGTTTGCCCATTTTATATTTACAGATATTCTTCAATGCTAGCTTCTAAATAAAGTCTGACATTAAAAAAAATTTTTTTTACTTTTCAATGAAAACATTAAAATTGCTCTTTATTCAGTTGTTCTCAGTTCTCCACAGTATAAGAGGAAACAATTACTTTGTTCATCCCACAGAAGAACCATAGATCCACATCCCATCTTGCCACATGGCTGTTTGTTCATGACCTCCAACCCTACAGTAGTGCTCACCTTTTATGAACAACGTTAGCCTGGAAGCTAACAAAAATGCCAAGTTAGGACTGCTTAGTATCCTACATAAATAAAATACAGCTCCAAAATACACAATTAAGTTAAAACAGTAACAGTCACCATTGTTTCAGTTCAAATGAAAAGATTCTAGTAACAGATTGAACACCTATTATATTAACAGATGGCAATGGAATTTTAAAAAACCCCAGACTTGAAGACAGTTAACTTAGCTGTTAACACAGTAGTTTCAGACCTGCTAGAACAGATTTTTCTAGCCAGCAGCTTTGTGTCTTTACTGTTAAATTTTACATCCATAAACAGTTATGTGGAAGAACATTAAAGGAGGAGGAAAAAATAATCATGCTTATTTACTAAAATCAGTACAATTCTATGGAGGGAAATTAAAATCTGTGGTTATAAAATGAGGCAAAAAATGACAAAAGGGCTGAATAAGTATTGTTTAAATATATTTAGCTATTAACAAGCCAAGCCAGGCGACAACTTCTGAAGAATTTATACAAGTTCTATGACTTGAAAAATCACAGAACTGATTCATCTAAAAAGTAACTGGAAAGACTGGAAAGGAGGGGGACTTTTTCGCTTAGTTGAACCAGTTCCCACTTCTGAGTCTCCACAAATCATCCTGCTAGTACATGCCAGGACTGCAAAAGGAAAATACCTATTTAATTCTACCATGGATAGTGGAAATACATTGCAACTACAGCTCAGACATCCATCCTTCATCTGGATTACTTTCAGCATGGCATATAATTTTTTTTTCTTTATTCTATTCCTAGAATTATATGAGCCCAAAGAGGTAAGGAGGCACAAAAGCAAATAAATTCCCTACCTCTTTTGTGGTCTCCCGGTTTTATAAAATCCTGTAAGTTCAGTTTCTCTAGCTATATTAAAGAAGTCAAGTGCTCAGATTAGATGGAACTGCAAAGTGTATACAAAATCCACAGACATTTAATTCAGCTGGGCTCTGTGCATATACACAAACTTCACTCAAATAAAACTAATTCTATTTACAATGTATCTACTGTATTTTTAAAAGATGATAGGTATTTGGTATCTCAACTTGTTTTTTTCCCAGTTATAACATCTACCTGCCTTCAGCAGTTTTCTTTAAGAAGTCTTAATGCATCACTGAAATACAAGGACATTTATATGTCTATTTAAGATGCAGAGGAGGGAAGTACTTTCTAATCACTTACCGGAATATAGGAGTGTGGCCAGGCTTTGGTTTGTTCCAAGTAAAGTGCGAAGGAACAGAAAGAAATTGGTCTCCGGGCAAGTCTTTTTTCAAGGTATGCTGAGATCCAGAGCAATCATCTACTGTAGTTTCAAGGGACGATGACAAGTTACCTTGCTCTTCAGGACAGATATCTATTTTTCCAGATAAAGTAGCAGTCTGATCCTCTGAGGTCTTTCTTGTTTTTAGAGGAATATCAGTCTCTGTACAACACTGAAATGGTGAAAGGCCAGAATTAAGGCCTTGCACATTATGGATGGAAGTGTTTAGCCACGTGTCTTCTGTTACGCTTCCTCTGGGAGAATGGCCAGGTGATGGAGTTGGAGAATGGTGAGGAGAGAGAGAACCAGCATAGCAAATCTCAGCACTGGAGTGTCGTCGTTTCCCACAAGGGGATGTAGGTCTGGATGAGGGCCTTGACGTTGGTCTAGGGCTTAGCCAATTTTCATCTGTAATACTAGTTCTAGGAGAATGACAGGGAGACTGTCTAGGTGACAAGGCATGCCCAAATCCATAAGGCTGTTGCCACGACTCATCACTGGGACCTCTTGGAGAGCCACCAGGAGATGCCAAAGGAGAGCCAAGGGTAAATCGAGCAGCTGCTTCGTTTAGCTCTGAGTCTACGTCATCATAAACGTGGGAAATGGATTCACAAGAGGAAGCATCTGAAAACCAACTCCTGGATGAAATGCTGCTGGCAGGGCTCGGACTAAGGGATGATTCCCTATACGATGGCTCAAGAGGAAGATAGAGATGGTCCCGGGAAGGCCTTTCCATATACTCATTTTCTGTGCCATTTGTGTGTAATTCATCTTCGTTGGCCTCAATCCCCTGGTGACAGTTGGGTGAAATCGATGTGATTTGAATACTGGGGCACTCGAAGGGTTTGGGTCCACCTAGTGGACTGTACTTGGATTCTGGTACCTCACAAGTGCCTTCATAGTTCTTGTGACTCTGAAGTCTTGTAGGAGGTGTCAGAGGAGAGGAGTGAGACTGCAGTCCATGGCGAGGAATACAAATTGGCTGATTGACAGAGGATGATGGCTGGTCTACATTAAAGATATATATGGATGCACAGTCATCTGACTCAAGATCTGAAAACAAAATTAAAAAAAGAAAAAAAAGGTAGTAAAGAGTCAGAATGCAATACTTGGAAAATGCCATAAATAAAATCCTTTGCTTTCCAGATATGGACAGTTATCAACATCCTAGACATTTCCCGTTATACTAGCAACACAAAATAAATCTAATTCTTAATTTTAAATTTTCCCCAGTTAATTTTACAGCTAAATATGACTACAGTACGGTATTCTATCATAAATCCCATTTTCAATCAGATTTCAAAGTTTATACACATCTTCAGGCATTGAAAATATAATACAAACAGAATGAGTTGAAATCCTGAAAGAATCTAAGTTTGAACACTCAATTCAAACTTCATCTTTCATAACTGTATTCCACTTATAATTAAAGATTTTAAACCAGAAATCATTAAAATTCATCTTTTTGACACAAACAGGACTAAGGTACTTTCTGTAAGCCCTGTCAATACTTACGAGCACCAGCACATCACATACATAATATTTATCTACTTTAACAATAGAAAGCATCTCACAGTGACTCAAACTTGAATGAAGATTATGAACCGCTAAAAACATTCAATCAAAAGAGGCCTAACAAAGAACATGATTAAAGAAATTATGAAGAATCATAGTCCAAAGATTTTTTTTGTAGCTTAGAAAACTCTCAAGTGCCTGTCCCACAAAATAGCATTTTTCAGTGCCATCTCATGAAGTTTGAGCACAAGTTGTTCAGCAAAATAAGGCAAAACAAAATATTCTCAGATCTCACTGACCTATCCAAAACACAGGAAACATTCCAAAGAAAAACAAGCAATTGAGAGGGAATACAAGTCCCATTAACAAAATCAGCAACTTTGTCTCACAGAACTGGAGCAAATTTTCTTGCCCTACTTCTCAATATTGAACTGCCAATGAAGCATTTGTCAGAAACAAAAGTAGAAAAAACAACTTTTTTTCATATTTTGTAGCCACTGTGATTCCACTCTTGTTTCTTTCCACTTGTAAAGTAGGGCCATTACTCTTTAATTTTCCATAAATCCAGGCTAGATGACATTAATTGCATCTCTGGATATTAGCTCATTTTTAAAAATTATTTTTATCCTGAGTATCAGCAGACTATTAATATTTGTTTCAAAATAAATGTAGCCTCTCTCACAATAAGTTAAAATATCCAGACAGGAAGCTATATATTTTAGACCTTTCCATGATGAAAAAATGAGTTTGTTAATGAAGTCAGTCTATTATCAGTTTCATTAATAGCAATCAGCTTAAAATTACCTAAAACAGAAACAAAACAAAACATCAGCTCCACAGAGACAGGAAAGCATTTTCAAATGAAGAGAAGGCATATTGTTACCAAGGAAGGGACTATGTTCCTCAGACTTCATTAAAAAAAAAAATCAAAAAAGAGAAGGCTGAATGTTCATGGGCAGGGAACAACTCTAAGAAATCTATTAAAGGAGGCATAAATTGCATTTAAGGAGTACCTATTAATCTTATAAAGACTGTATGATTTTATATCTATTATGGTCATTTATGACAATTATCCATATTACATAATTATATCATCACCTACTATTATGTGTTAAGAGCACAAAAAATCAGTATAGGTTGATTTCTAAATATGCACACAGGATTCTCAGGAAGGACTATTGTATGTATCATACAAACAACACAAGCTCACTATGTTGAACACTATCAAAACTGCATTTCCCTGTCCTTTCACTAGGGTAACAAGTATTTTTAAAAACATTAACTGAGGGTTTTTCTTTTTGCTGTTTTCCATCATAGAACATGAAATGCAGACAGTAGTTGGTTTTCCACATCTAGTGGGGTATTAATTTACAAGATCATAGTTGTCTTTGTTTCCTAACTCAGTATTAATAAAAGCATAGATCAAGGGAAGAAAAAGGCAATCCTAGTAAAAGCTATTATCCAGTTTATCAAAACCTAGAAATAAAGCAGTTACAGCTACAGAATTTTTGAAATAATAATAAAAGCATTTTAGAAAAACAGCAGTTGGAAGTCTTCAAGCCCTATGTGTAACCATTTACTGTCATTAATGGTTTTAGGAACAGTAGCTGCACATTATTTGGACTAAAACTCTCACCATTGCAAAGAGCCTTATTTCTCTTGCACCAATAATCAAGAAATCTTAAAATATTTCAGACAATTTCTCTACTTTCAGTGTCACAGGGATTTACAAAAACCAGATGTACATTCAAAATGTAAGTTTCACGTGGCTGAAGTGTAGAGATCAGACTAGCAGAGAATTATCAACACCAGATGGGAAGACTAAGAGAAGAGATAGAGCAGACAGGAGACAGCACTTTTCTGACTCAGGCTTCTTTGGTCCCTCTCCTGACAAACAGCCTCTCACGAGTTTGGCACTGAGCTCTCCCATTACCCCTCCCAAGCAGCACACACGCACACACAAAAACCAGGAAGCCAGCAACCTAATGAATATGCAATCCCAAAAGCACACCTCACACTGTGAACCCAATATGGTCTGATGTCTAAATCACTCAAATAATTTTCAGACACAACTGATAAACATGTAGATCTATTTCAGTCTGCACACACAAATCCTCCCCCTTACAGTTCATGTGTTAAAATAACCTGTTATTTGCTCATAAAAAAGGATAAGACTTTTACAGACCATGTCATTAATTCTACTGGATTATTCATTATAATAATTATTTTTGTCCTATTAAAGACTGTAGAGAGAATCCAATCTGGAAGAGCCCTCTAACCCATATTAAAAAACTAGTAAACATACAAACACAAACTTAGGTGAAAGAAATGGGGGAAAAAAAGAGAATGAAAAAACCTTAGGTGATAATCCTTAATATGGAAAGCAGTGAGAATACCATAAAACAAATCCAACACAGAGCTTCAAGCAGCAGAGAATAAACAAAGGGAAGTCTCACAATAGGGAAGTGAAAGGCAAAAAAGAATTATGGAGAAGCCCAAGGGAAAAAAAAAATGGAGTTATGGAGATCTGGTTATTTAATAGGAGAGCTATTACATCCAAACAATCCTACTGAGGGAGAAAAGACAATAAAGAAGTAAAGTTGGCCAAGTCATGAGGCCTTCACTGACCATAAAATACAAGAAAGCACTTAAGACACAGAAATTAGGGCAGATTACTAAGGCAGAGCATAAAAACTACAACAAACATGGGGGCAAGATGCTAGACAGGACAGACACAGCAAAATATAAGAGAAGTAGTGCCATTCACATCAAAAGCGCTTCATGACCCTGAAAAGGCAGGTGTGTGAAATGCTTTTTCTTTAGTAAGGACAGCAGAGTAAATTGCTAACAAAGATAATAGCAATACAGAGTAAAGAAAACTGGACTAATAAAAGGTTAAAAAATACCGAATAATTATGGGCAAGTAAGTTCAGCTTCAGTTTTAGAAGTAGTATTAATAGTTTATTTGTTCCAGTAAGCATTTTAAAGGATACAAAGGAACAAAACAAGTCACTGTTTGCTAAGAACAAACTACGCCAAACCAATTTTGTTTTATGATCAAATGAGATCTTCTTGATAAATGGCATAGAAAGAAACTCAGCTTTGTTTTTACTTACTAAGACCTTTAACACTACCACGCACAGAGAAGCCGTCAAGTCTAGAAATTTACTGAAGCCTTCTTCCCCATCCTGCTGAGATCAGGTTCACTACTGAGGAATCACAAAAATGAGCAGATGCTCTATATTCACAGTGTATAAGCTAAATAAAGCTGCAGACTTTCATTGCAATCTTACATCAGGCGACTGTGTCATCCATTGTCAATGAGAACCAGAAGGTTGCTCATTTTGAATGTACATTTGCTACTGCCTGGAAACAGACTCGTGTACAGAAGCTCCTGTTCAGTATTAAAACAACGCTGGCTCATCCCTTACTAAGCTGCTAACTACACTTCAACATAAGCTGTCTAACTGGGGAATATAATTAAATAATATCCAGAACAACTGCTTCTAAAGTACATTTTGCTTGCTACTTGCTGTATCAGAGTGCACATTCAGGACTAGTAAAGCTTGCCCACCAGTTGTTCACTCCTCAGTGATGTACTGGCACATGCACACGTGCAGCTGTGCACTCAGCCAGATTTCTCCAGAGGAGGAAGGTCAATTCCTATCAAATGTCTGAACACAAGCCCCGTGCCAGAATTATCCAAACTACTTTATTATTCTAAGTTTATAAGCCCATAAACAAACATTTTCAGACAATAGGAGTTGCTATATGGTACGAAGAAAATGCAACATGATCTAGGTCTTATAAAAACACTACCGTGAAAACAGGATCAGTAATCAAGTCCTTTAAATAGCATGAGGGAAGACCTGAACATTGACACAGACATCATACGTGTTCTCAGGCAAGTCATATTATCTGTCTCACTTACAAGCTTTAAAAAGAATGACCAACTCTATTTTCCAGTTCTGTCATGACCGTTACCATTATCTCTTTCTGAACACAATGGTTACAAAAATATTTGTAAATAAGTAGAAAAAGCATACATGGCTGATTTTTTATTTCATTATTCTGCAGGTTTGCAGCAGTTTATGTATTTCTCGGGATGAGAGAGGAATCTTAATCTTCACAGAGAACACAAAATAGCCAATAATCATAGGTTTCCTTTTGTGCACTTAATTGATCAGAGTTCTTGGTACTCTGTCAGATGAAAGCTCTATAATTGGATATTTAACTCCAGTTTTCCATTACAAGCAATAGGTTCTCCAGAAACACTTCCTACAAGCTTAAACACCAACTTAAAAAAACCCCACAACTGAAATACAACAATATACTAGTTTATAAGGAGTACAACTGACTAGTAAGCCAAATATGGTACTGAAAAAGAATAAATTGTGAAAAAAAATAAGGTAGCAGGGTGGAGTAGGGAGAAACACATCCTTCTAGACCAAACTTAGAAACACATGAAACAGTAATGCAAGTTTAAGCTTTCAGAACGTGATGATTTATGACAACTCTTTTTATGAAGCAGCTCACTCTCTTCGATGATTTTGTGCTCTGTTTCATGGTCATATCAGATTATGCAAAAAAGGATAAAAATAAATTTTACTTTTGTCAATCACATATGCCAGAGGGAGCTCTGTTGAGCCAGTTACAATTTCACTCACTTTCTTTTGTTAAGCAAGAATACTGGAAATGTAGAAGAAAAATAATCTTCTCAACAGTGGAAGCTCATCAATGAGTCTTTTCCAAATTCAAGTCTGTATAAGAGTTCATTATCTTGGGTAGAAATACAGAAGAATAAAGAAGCTGTACTAGTTTAAGCAAGAGAATAATCCAGCATATCAAATGTTTACAACTGACACTGACTAAAATAAGAACATACTGGCTCTTGGGGTGTAACTTATACTAAGGTTTTTTCAGCAGCAACCACCCTCCCACACACCTTCACACACAAAGGGGGAGGGGAAATGAGAAGAGAGGTTCTTTTAACACAGATGATTTTGGCAATCATATTTACAGTGCACTAACACCTGTATATACACAACTGACAGAACGGTAAGCTTTAGGACATGGGGGGAAACAGGCAACCAAGACAGGAACTGCAGGTGTTCCCTATCAAATAAAAATGTAACACGCAACTAAATAAACCCTTAGGCCACAGCATGGCATGCATTTAAACCAGAACTACTGTCTTAGTGTACATCCAGCTTCACACTAAAGTAATGAAATTAAATTTCAAATAGGGAAACAACAGCTTTGAGATACATTGATAAGAAGTAATGTACAAAGCAGGTAAAGAACTCAACTTGTAACTGTAAGATTCAAAAAGAATTAGTCATTCTAAGTTCAGTTACAAAACAGAAAATAGCAACCGGAAGTGCTAAGCAGTGTTTATACCTGTGCCTTCTCCTGCTATTTCTGGTTCATTATGAAGCATGTCTTTAAACGACAGTATTCTAAAGCTTTTGGTTCAGTATTTAAGGATTATTCATTAATACTCATAACAGCTTTAAAAAAAAATCTACTTCTTGCTTTAGAAGCCTCCAAGTTCTGTGGCCTCCTCTTTGGTTCCTTTCTTTTTTAATCTGAGGCTATATCATTTGAGAAGACACAGTATTTCACTGCGTAATACACTTGTAGACAAAACAGAAGCTGCTGCCCTGCAGTTTGATGAAGCCTCATTTGTCATTCACTGTCAGATCAAAAGTCAGCTTAACATGACTCAGTAGTTCAGAGATATAAGTGCACAGCCTTTCAGAAGATTCTTGAAACAGCACAACACACTGGCACAGCAGGTACTATCACACAGTATGAACAGCCTTTAGACACTGCTCTTCTGAAGATGAACTATATTATTCTATATGATCAGCTGTTAGTGTCTGTAAAAGGACTGCAGCATATATATAGACATGGGAATTGAGAGAAGCCTGATCACTCCAAAAGTGGTGTGCTGTGCCTGATCCAGTGGAAGTAGACTGAGCATAAAGACAAGTGAGAAGATTAGGCAAATACTGTGTGAAGGGAATAAGGGAATTAATCATGTGCTGTAGAAGCCAGCAGGCCAGGTTTGCCTAGGATTCTTGGTATTGAGGGCCAATTTACCATGCACAACCCTTCCTTTGTGGTGGTAAAACCAACAGATTCCATCAAAAAGCTCTCCAGTCATTCAAACAGAATGAACTGAAATCCTCTCCTAACTCCTACATGGATGTCTTTACCACCAACTGACTTCCAACTCAACGACCTTGCTCACAGCAACCTATACAGAGACACTGCCAGTTTACTGCTCCAGTCCTGAAGCAAGCACTGAGCAGAAGCCAAGATTCCAAGATCAGAAGGTGTAAGTAGGGCCATATCAAATAAAATAGACAGTGTGCAAGATGTGTATTTTGGTTTACAGGAGAGTACGGTGACACAGATCAGGGACTTTGTGAAAACTGGTAGAAAAGGAAAGCAGTAAGCCAAGGCAAGATGTCCGAGTGGGGAGCAGTTACACAATAAGTGATGGGGAGACTGCAATAGGGGCATTCCCTTTCTCATTATCAAACAGAGCACGACACAGAGACTGAGAACTGGCATCGATAATATCTGAACAAACTTGTTTGGGAACTCTTCACACCTTAGCCAAATCATACTGTCCTTCTGCAGCTGTCCTACACTCCAGAGGGCAAACCATTCCATAGCAGGCAATCCTACCACATAGTTAACTCAGTATTTCAAACCATTAATTATGACAGCTTTTTGCTAGTATTTTATAGTGCAGCTTAAATGTGGGCTTCAGGTGCATGAAACTCAAAGGCTGTGTACATCAAAGAACTGTAATGAGCCAGAATGATAATCTGAAACTGCCTTCTTTTCCCATCTGCTCCTATGAATGTAGAATCAGAAACACCTTGAATTCACTTTGCTAGATTGACACATTAAAAGGCAGAAACAGAAATCATCCAAATGAAAAAGAAGAGGCTGAAGCTGAGCACAAATGCCATTTTTTTCAGCAAGGTTCAGTATGACACCGCAAAAGACAGAGCTGATCATATCAGCATGCCTCATGACTGTGCCACATGTAACTTTGCATCTCTTCCCGGAGACCTAAATAGCTTGTGTTTATTCCAGCAGGAGTGGAGGTATCACCACCTACTGTACATCAGCCAAACCTTCTGTCCCCAGCAGAAAAAGCTCAGCAATTTGAAAGACAGCAGCATTTGCTCTCAAAAGACTAAACTTGACAAATTACACTAATGAAACACAGAGAGTCTTACCTAATTTAAAGTAGCTATGCAAAATACAAAACGTTGACAGATTTTCTTAGTAATTCTTTGGATTAAACCAAGTATTTCCTTGTGGCCTTGTTGTTTGAGTACAATTATCCCAAATGACACCTTTAAAAACTTTTGTAATCATAGTTAGTCCATCTCCTCATCTTCTTTGTGTCCTTGACTTAGGGAACAACTTCTAGAAAGCATCTAAAGATATACATGAGTAGCTGTACATCACTGCAGATATTATTACAGCCCATTATGCAGCCATCAAAGCAATGAATCATTGTCACTAATGGTTAATAAATGCAACATGACTGGATTAGCAGTTTGTCATTCTGTCACGCTTTCATTTTGGCTATGAAGATACAGAAGGCTACTCTGTAAAACAACTTTAGTTGGAATGTAACCGTTTGTGCTGTGGCCCAACTACAATCAGTTATAATTCCATTTTTCCTCCAGCACAGAACAAATACTGTTTCTCTGAAAGTATGTTTAAGTAGTCTTTCCATTTTGTCCAATATCATTAAAAAAATTAATATGGGATTAAAAAAACATTTCTCACAGCATTTGTTCCCAAAAAACCCAATGTTTGCAGGCACTAAAACATGAAGTCTCTCATTAACCCTCTCTACCAACCTGCTAAAAAAAAAAAACCCAACAAACCACCAGAAATATTCAACTTCATTCAAGAATTTTTTCTATATTAAAAATATTTCTCATTTTTAGCGGTGATGACTAATCTTCAATGTACAGCTTGAAAAGCCATTGTTAAGCAAGCAATTCCTATTAATCTAAATATTAATATGAATAATATGACACTACATTTCTGGTATTAATAAATTAGCTGTAAGTACCTGCTCCTGTTTTTACCTACAAACATCTTTCATGCAACCTCAAATGAAGTTTTTGTTTCTGCTTTAAAAAAAAACCACCAAAATCACCACACAACACTAACTCAAATCATACAGAGTTCTATTTTCCTGAATAAACTGCTGAAAGATCATGGGATTGTAGTCAGCTCCCCAGAAAGTTCAGTCTTCTCTCCTTCCACCAGACCTGCAGTGCTTCAGATTCAAATTCATCTTCCCTGAATGACTTTGAACAGTTCTACAATTTTATGTTCTCTTTTGCCAGTATTTCACAAGAATACTCACAGATATGTGTACTAAAGGTAGAAGAGAATGCTGACTTGTTAATAAGCTTTCTCCTGCCTTGCAGTTTTACTTAGCCTTACTGATCATTTCACTCATCTTAAATTCCACTGTCATTCGAACCCCACATGGCATGCCTGGACAAATGCAAGGACTTGGATGTTGTTTTACTGGCTGGGCTCACGGCCAAGTCTGCTCCACGTACTTCCCTGGCCCACTAGGGCAGCTTGAGGCAACAACTCCCGTATTTACGTTATTGCTGTGAACAGCCAAACTGCTGCTTACTATTGACCCAGGCCCCATCTAATCAAATTTATTCTCTCTCATTCACAGCAACATTACTGAGCTGGCTACACTTCAGGTGGGATATGACAAACTGCTTCCAGCTGGACAATACAGACCAAAGGAATGGGACCATCCCATTTTAAGCAGAAGGCTACTTTTTACTTTGAAGAAAGAAAAAGCTTATTTCTAATTTTCAGAAATATGTAAGACAAAAGCACTATCCCAAATGCTTTTGTACCCTGACCATCTCCCACATCCCAAATCTCAGGATTTGTTTTCATTTACACTCTGCCCACAATTCAGATGGGAGGGAAGGGGACAGAGAGTGATGTGCAACTATGAATTCTTGAACAAAATAAGTGACAATTTTGTCAAACTCGGGACCTTTTTCAAATGCCTGCACTACACAGTGACTCATTACCTAGTGACTCTCGATGCACTATGTAGTGATCAAAGAACCACACTGCCAAAACAGCAAAGTTATTAAATTAGATTAGCTGCAACTACCACTGCTTTGCAACACCACACAAAAGATTTTGGCATTTGTCCCCGAATAGTCTCATCGTGGTCAAGTTTCATTCAAATAGGCAAGATTTTATTTACCCAGAATACTGTGAGAAATCACAACGTATTCAAACATGACAGATTGCCAGGACTACCATCTTAATTTTACTCTTAATTGCCAAGCAATTCTTGACTCCACTGATACCACTTCAGTACACATTTTCCTTTGATTCTTCCTCAGTGTTTCTCTAAGTTATCTTGAAGTCACAAGACACTCTGTTTTTGGTCAGATGCAGCTGTTTGGTTTTTCCTCCTCCCCCCTATCAGCAGATTATATAACCACAGCCTATATGACTGATTTGCATTGTGTCCCTGTGTGTCAATCTTTCACATGCAGATACCAGCATCTACTAGCTTGTAAAATAAAACTATAGTAACTCAATTTCCCACAAGTGGTGGTTTATCACAATACATTTAATACTCAGTTATCTAATAAATAAACAAATACTTCTGTTAAAAAGTGTCGTTTAAGAAAGAAAAAAAGAAATTAATTCAAATAACTTATCCATTCATTCCCTTGTTAAAGTTGCACCAGCTGATCGTATTCTTAACCCACATGAGCACTCTCTTGTATAGCAAATGTTAACAGACCAGCATAGACAGCTGTATTTATATGGATGTCTCAAATTATACATATTAACCACAGTTACCATCTTGTGCAAAGACTACCCATTTATATAGACAACCAAATCTAAACAGAATTAAAATATTAAAAAAACCCCAAAACTTCAAGTGAACCATGCAGGTGTGTAAGATAGCCTGTTAAAAAGCCTTCCAAGGATGTCCCACAAGTTTCTCTTACTCAGCTAAGGAAAACAAACTTTGCAACAGTTCTGGACCAGCACTATGTGAACACAAAAACAAATTTCACCAAGAGCAATCCTCAGTCAACTCACACCTCAAGTTCACAGCTCCTGCCAGCATCCAACCCTTAATTTTCCACTCAATCTAATTATAAGACTAGTCTTTTTTCTACCACAACTTGACTGTCTTAGGATTACTTACCTTAATCATGATCTTGGGGAAAAGAACAAAAAGTTCAACCACACTGTAAACTCCTGTCAACAGCTTTGGCTGTTTTCTACTCTCTAAACAATCCCTGACAGCAATACCAGTCATGAATACACATTTAGGAAGGGAAAAAGGATACTTTACATATTGATGACCAAGGCAAAGCTATAAAGACTAGTATTGTAGTGGTGTTTCAGTACAAATCAGTGGGTTTAAGACTTGTACGACATATCTAAATAAAATGACACATACATAGTGCCAGGTTTTGCTACAAGAGAACTCTGCCTAGCTGAGGGAAAATTCAGCACCCATCATCACTTCAGAGCACTTGGTATGTGGGCAGGACACAACTGCTGAGCAGCCCAAGGAGCTCGTGGATGCTCACAGAGAAAGGTCTGACACGGAAACTTTCAAAAGAGAAGATCAGGTATTACTCTGATAGTCACTATAGTAAAATGTGCATTTCAGTCATGATATCAAGTAACCAATAATCTAATAGCTCTAAGTTAAAAGAAAAAATTCTCAAAGGAAAACAGAAGTTTTCAAATCAATGAAAGAGCCAAATCCAGACATAGTGTCCTTATCCAGAATGAGGCTGCAGCTCACAAAGACGTTTTGAACTGTCACTAAACTCATCCCAGAACTGTGATATTTTTCATACTCTTCAGAAGAAAAGTAAAGGAGACTGTAAGATTCATTTGTAACAAGATCACTAAACTGTATTACTTAACCAAATGTTAAGTCACAGGGAATATGGAGAACCCCTTTTAAGCTTGTTTCATGGTTTCCAAGAAAATAAAATAAATACTGTGAACCTGAAGTCCAAGCAGGGTAGTTTGATCAGCTCTTTCAAAGCACTTATATTGTGGAAAAGCAAATAAACAAAACCAACCAAGGAAGATTACTTACAAGGAAATATTAATTTCTTCTCTACTTCATAATCCATGTTCATAAGAACAAAAGGTGGAAAACTCACATATTACTCTGTTTCACTGCATAACAAAACATTAACCACTCTTTAGCTCTTAGAATACTTAATCAGAAATAACAGAAACATTTTAGACAGGATTCTGAACAGCAGCATCTGTCAGAATTTCCTAAGTAATTAAATAATTCATTTTCTGGATACTGAACAGTTTGCAGCCTCTAATTTTAGGTTAGTCCTGATTTCACATACCAATAAGAAATAGTTTTACATGATACAGAACCTTACAAGATCCCAAATTCTCAGCTTAGTACTATATACTCCAAGTACAGCTTCTACCTTGCAAAACCTCGTTCTTTAAAAGAGAAGATGAACCCCTAAAATAAAACTTCAGCTAAATATCATAGCAACCTATATCTGCTTCCATTTTACAAAGTTTGGCATTTAAACAGTATAACGTGTCCTCAGTAGTGTGAAAAACTTAATGCAGTTTAATTGCTTGATAAATTCTAAACTTCCCAAAATTATACTGAATAGTATTGCAAAACTGGTGGCGGTGAAGGGAACGGGGGCATCATTAGAAAAGCATTCAAGCTAAATTCAATTATGCAAGTGTCACATATTACACCTGAAAAATCTCTTCCCCAAAAAGATCAAACAAGGTGGCACATCAAACACTGTCACTGACAGTCGTATGCCAATCTATTTTAGCAGACTGTGGAGGACCTGAACATACTGCAATGCACATGCTGACTTAGACATTTCAAATGCAACCAGTAAGGTGGCACGATGCAATCAGATGCTACCGCAGCTACACAGAATTTTGCAACAAAGAGCACACCCAAGAGATTTGGTTCACTTCAGAGTGATCTATAGCATTACCTGTGGGCACCGGAGGCTTGAATTTCTTGGTCATAAAAATATGAAGCTCATTAGTTCCTAGAACTGTACCAAACATTTTTAGCGTGTAACACTACAAAACCAAAGTGACAATTTCTTTATTCTTTGGGACAAGGACACTAAACAGTCAGAGAAACAGAAGGCAAGATTTTGCAGAAGGTGCTCAGTACCTAACATCCACTTGAAAGAAGCTGCAGAGCTTTTGAGAATCTTTAATTTAGCAATTACCTGAGCAAATTTTTACCTCCACTCAAAAACTACACTCAAAAGCTACCCCTTTAATTTCAAGCCAAGTATGCTGCAAAGGTTGCAGTGTAACACTAGGGATTTCAAGCATCTTCACACTATCTTTCATGCATTCTCCTCTGCAGTAGCAACTACAACTTTCAGATCAAGCAAACAAGCACTACTGCAGAACAGAAGTCTCAATTCCTGCCACTTAGCACAAAACTACAAGTTACTCCTACCATCCTGCAATCCACTGAAATTGTTCTGTGTAATAACTAAAAATCCCAGCTGATTAAATTTCTCTTACTGTTCTTTTAACATCATAAAAAGGATAATCAGCTGCCTGGCACTAGCACTTTCTTAGTAGTTCAAATACCAAAAGCATTTCAAGGAACTGAAAGAATAGCTCGCTTTTCCTTGCTTTTGATTACAAATACAGTTAAATATAAACATGTAACTGTATATACTTATATATGTACATATATAAAAGAATAAAATGCTCATAACACTACAGCAGTCTTTGCATAAAAGAGTATTAACATAGATTTTCATGTTAGTTGCACATGAACTTAGTACCAGACACTTTTTTCATCAGAACGCCAGTCTCAAACTTCTTGAGATAAAGAATGAAGCATCAGAATGTGTCCTCAATGATCATGGAAAAATTAGTAATTTTAGTATTACTTATTTCAAATTAAGCAACTTTCCCTGTGACCCATGTTTTATTATTAGCATACATTAAAAAAAAAAAAACAAACAACCCTTATTCTTACTTTGCACCACAACGGACACCATCATTGAAGGAAGTGTTTTGGGATTATGAAATAGACGCTTTAGGGAGCTCTAAGAACTTGGTTTGGTTTTTTGTTTTTTTGGTTTTTTTTTCTGGGTTCATCTAACTAATATACATGGAAGAGGGGTAAGGGAAAAAACAGATTTGCAATATGCAACCTCTCATATGAATTCTAGTTCTTCATATGTAAAATACATGGGCAGAGTTAGCAGATGAGCTCTGGCAATACTTTTAACAGAATACATGTAGGCAGAAACCTTCTCTAACCCTTTCCCCCGAAGGCCACATCTGTGCACAGCAGGCGAGAAAATCTCCAGAATTCTACAAAACAGTAACTTTACTTGAGTTTCAGATGCAGGATTTCTCACTGAAAGCTACAGCAAACAAATTAGTCCATGGTCCAAATACTGCATTTTCAAATTTGACATAAGAATAGTTTTGACTTATGAAGCATAGAAAATTCTCTGTGTTCAGAGTAATATCTGAACTGCTTGTTAAGGAATGCTACCCAAATACAAATATCATAACAGTGAGTTAATACCACACCAGTATTTCCAGTTTTCTGAGCAACTTGTTCTCTCAGTCTCATCTATCATCAACAAAGGAACACAGTTTAGAGTACCAGTTTTATGTCAAAATAAAAGAAACGGGGATGCCATAATTATTTTAGTTGTCATTTGTTAACATGTTTTCCATTGTTTCATATGGTACTGTAATGCATTTAACTAGCTTGCAGAATTCAGGCCCCCTTCACCAATACACACCATCTGCTACACCACTAAGATGGAAAATGGGGAAAGAAAATCTTCCCTTATCTTAACGAATCTGCAAATTAAATCTGACCATCAAGAAAGTCAGGGATTTTCTAAGAAGTTAGTCCCGAGTGCTCACACACAGACTGTATCAAACAAATTTTTTTCTAATTAACTTAGGCAGACAACCGAGTCAGAGAACTAAACAACATGGCTGCATCATTTAGCCTGGATACAGTCATGTTTCAGAGCTATCTTATCATCTAACACTTAGACATAAGACAGCCCATTACCAATTAATACTTATTTCAAGTAGGTTAGAAAATAAAGCACGCAGCCATCAAACTCTGCTACAGCTACACAAGGCACAGCTGGCCTTTATTGATTCTTCACACCGTAATTCGAAGGGAACACATTTACATTTTTTTCCTGCAGTTTAAAGAAATACGAGCTTTTTAAAACAGGATTTTCAGGCTCCAATACTACAAAACAGAGTGAAATGGAAGCACTCTGAGATGCGTGCGTGTATCCGTACACACGGACCCAAAGAGCCATCACATCTCGACACGCGGTGTTCACCCATCCACACGTACACAAAGTGTGTAGGAACACACTGGAGCAACTGGGATGTTTTATATACGGGGAACGCTTCGGTTAAAACTTTTCACCGCAAGAGCTCGATCACGGTTCTAGTCCAGCCCCGTCAACACTGCTGCTCTCTGCCCTGTCCCTAACCGGACCCCACGGCGCTTCCGGGGCTCGGGGGGCGTGGGGCCACCAGCCCCAACCAGGGGCCTTTTTCCCCGCAAGCCACCGCGCCCGGGGCGGCTCCTCCTGCACGACGCGAGTTCTTGGGTTTCTTTTCCCAAAAAAAGTTGTTACGGCGGGGAGAGGCCCGGCCGGCCCGGCTCATCGCCCCTGAGCCCCCGCGTCCCGCGGGAGGGACGGGAGCGGCGCCGGGAAGCGGCAGCGGCCTGAGGGACGGACGGACGGACGGCGCCGCTCCCCCCGGACTGCCGCCTCCCGCGGCGGCGGGGCCGACGCAGCCCCCGCTGCCCTCCCCCTCTCGCTCCGAAGAAAACAAGA
>VZRN01004878.1:289222-300824 GCA_013397935.1 Dasyornis broadbenti | reverse complement strand
CAGCCCGCCGGCCCCTCCTACCGCCCCTCTCCCGCCCGTCCGTCCCTCCTGCCGTGACGTCGCGGCACCGACTGCACCCCGTGACCGCCGCCCGCGCCGCGGAGGGATTGACGGCACGACCGCCTGACCCCGCCCCCCGCGCCGCGGGGCCTGCCGGGACTTGTAGTCGGCTGCGAGCGCCCAATCGGGAGCGGCCAGCGGCACGTGGGGGGCGGTGCCGCGCGCAGGGCGCGGTGCCACGTGTCGGCCCCGCTGCCGCCGAGCAGCGCCCGCCCCGCTCCTGCCCGATCCCGCACCGAGCATGCTCCCGCTCCTGTCCCTGCTCCCGGTGTGGGAACCTTCCTGCAAAGCGCAGACGGCCGCACGTGAGAGCAAAGGAGCAGAATCCCTTGCGGCGTGCGGAGTGTTACTTTCTAAAACACCGCAAGTAAATAGGTGGTGCTCTTGGCACCAATTAATGACTCGAGTAATTAGGTAGGATGGCGTAAGCTGAGGAATGTCGCTTCGGTAACGAATGCTGGCTCCAGGACTCTAAGCTGTTAGCTACTTGCCTTCCGGCTCAGTGAGAACAGTGGTAATGAAGCAAACCGAACCACAGAATATTGAGCAGGAAGGGCCCCACAAGGATCCCCCAACTCCTGAGCCTGCACAGGATACCCCAAGAATCCCACCATATGGGATTCCATCTCTCAAGGAGAGCCTTGTCCAAACTCCTGTCCTTGAACTCTGGCAGGTTTGGTGCTGTGACTGCCTCCTTAGGGAGCCTGTTCCAGTGCCCACCCCGGCTTGCACTGTGGCAGTTCCTCATGCACTTCACTTTCTGGTTCACCACAGCTGCTGCACCACGGCTGTAGAACTGTGGGGAATTCTGCTCTGAAACCAATTCCAAAAAGAATTTTAAAGCATGGAATAGTGCCTTCACAGTCTTGCACTTGAGAGATCTGCATCTAAAAGTTTTTAACCATAAGGAGACTAATTAAAATATTCCTTAGCAAGGTATGTCATCAATGACGGGAGCCCAGCAGTAGGAAGAGCTTCAAGATACTACTGAAGCTTCAGGATACTCTGCCTTCATGATAATATACCATAATCTATAGTTTTGCCTTACACTACAGTGGAAAGACAAATAAAAGGGGAAAACAAAATGTAAAATTTCAGTTGTTCTTGCAGCAGGAGCATCTGTTCCCTACAAGAGATGGCAGTGTAGAAACTGTAACTGTCCTGATGTGTCTGGAATTTGCAGTCTAAGAAATCATAGAGCAATTTGAGGGGAGCTTAATATGAGTACTTGAGTCCTGTGTCCAGTCCTGGGTCCCTCACTTCAAGAAAGACATTGAGGTGCTGGAGCATGTCCAGAGAAGGGCAACAGAACTGGTGAAGGGTTTGGAGCACAAGTCCTGTGAGAAGTGGCTGAGAGAGCTGGGGGTATTCTAGCCTGGAGAAAAGGAGGCTAAGGGCTGACCTTTTCACACTCT
Organism: Dasyornis broadbenti; assembly: GCA_013397935.1. NCBI lineage: Eukaryota > Metazoa > Chordata > Aves > Passeriformes > Dasyornithidae > Dasyornis > Dasyornis broadbenti. The sequence goes on along the minus strand of VZRN01004878.1, from coordinate 299,349 downwards.
ACAATTCCCTGACAGAAGGATGTAGCCAGGTGGGGGTCAGCCTCTTCTCCAAGGCAATCAGCAATAGGAGAGGACATGGTCTTCAGCTGTGCCTAGGGAGGTTCAGGTTGGACATCAGGAAAAATTTCTTCATGGAAGGGGTTGTCAGGCATTGGAAGGGGCTACCCAGGGAGATGGTGGAGTCCCCATCCCTGGAGGTGGTCAAGGAATGACTGGACATGGCTCTCAGTGCTCTGGTCTGGTTGACAAGATGGGGATTGGTCAAAGGTTGGACTCGATCATCTTGGAGGTCTTTTCCAGCCTAAATGATTCTGTGATTCTATTCTGTGGTTCTAATTTAATGAAATAGTCACTGTGTGCTGCGGAATTAGTAAACTATTAACCCTTAATACATGTGATCTAGGAAGATTTTAGGTTTGTGCTGAAACTTGGCTACTTGTGAGTTGGAATTTAAACTCCAACTCACAAGTAGCCAAGTCTGCTTATGGGCAGTTAGGTAATATTTACAGTTTAATTTGTTACAGAATGTGAAACTCATATTAACCAGGAATATCATTGCTATCTCTAAGGTTTCATTACTTAGATGAAAAATCAGCTGAACTAGTTAGTGTGTTGTGACTCAATGGCTATCTGGAGATTAATATTGTTTGATTCTTAATTTATTCAAATTGTTTCTGTGCACTGTCTTTCCATGTTTGTTGCTGTTCAGACAGATCCAAACAGTCACGTCATAATCCCAGGCATGCATTTGTACCTGGATGTTCTCATTAGAGCCTGTGAATGAAAGTGAGAAAAGAAGGCTCACGTGAAGAGGAATTGGCTACAGTGAATAATCCTCAGTCCAGAGACTCTTTAACAGAGTGCAGGGAATTCTCTGCTAAAGAAAGCAAGCCTAAATGAAAAGCTACTTTGTGGTATTGCAATTCTAGTGGAAACGGAACGCATAATATTAAAAAAATACTTTGCAGAACCTGGGACATCAGGCGTTTGCTCAAGTTTGCCCAAAATGGGAAGTTGCTTCTAGTGCACAAGCAGCCATATGTTTTTTTCTTATCTTGTAAAGCACTGTCCTTGCCATTGTCACTTCCCACACATCACTAGCTATTTCTTTACTGAAAAGAGATGAGCAACTACAGCCACTGTTCCTACAACACTTAAAGCAAAGACTGATGCTCTTGTTAGGGGAGACAGTTCCCTCTCCTGAACAAAGCCTGAACCTTTATAAGGAGCTCACACCCGGTTGGCCTGTAGCCTCTTTTTATCTCTAGATCCAAGGTCACGTAGCAAGACAAGCTGGAAAAGTATGTGTAATTGGATTAACTGCGGTTAAGAAAAACCCTCATACATTCTTGAATGAAAACAGATCTACGAGGAACGATTCAGTAAAACACACAATACATAAAATGACTTTTAACAGCTAATTTTTCTCTAAGAACTTTTAGGTAATCTTTTGCTTTTCAGAGCCGTTGTATTAGAATTTGTCTTATTGTTAAATAATTGTTGTGTCAGATTACAGCAAATGGAGCAACCACAGCAGTTTCCTGTTCTGTTATACCAGTAGATTATTCATTATGCATATCCCTGGTACAAAATACAATCAAACTTGTTCTCTTCCTAAGGGGGGATTTGAACACAAGTATTTGATCCCTGTTTGTTGAGAAGATGCTCAGAATATATTTCTAATGAATATGCTAAATTAAAGATATTAATGACCTGTTCCTTTCCCTTAACTGTAAAATAAATCTTGTCTCCCCTGTTCCTTGTCTCCACTATTCATTCAGAAAGCTATAATACATGCAGGACATTAGGTAGTGCTTTCAGTCCTACCCACTGCTGTCAATTAAAAAACAAGGTGGAGTATATATCCTAAAATAAAACAGAGTAATTGGTTATGACACGACCACCTAGCTAAGAAGGTAAGAATTTAGACAATATGTAAAAGATAAGGTGGTATTGTAAGTTATTGACAGAAATCTTTACAAAGCTTTTTACTTCAGAAGCAGATATATGTCTTTGAGTTCAGTACTTCCATTGCCAACATTACCCTTTTTGTCTTGCCTTCACCACAGTTTTAATTTTGCTGACTCTGCTCTACTGCACCAAAAAGCACATCCTTTCTTCATTTGAAACTGTAAAAAGAAATACACCTTCAGACCTCATCTACACAGCTAAAGAGTAATTGAGATGTGACTGGGAGTGAGTTGGTAAAACAACTGACGTGAGTGAGCTCACATCAATTTCCAGGGAATTATGTCAACCTCTGTGCTTGAGGTCCAGGGCATGGATGGCTGATTTGGCTTTTGTTGGCTACTGAGAAATAAAACAGTGGCAGTAACAATAAGCAACTTTATTTCACTTGTGGTTTTGTGAGGAGAAGTTGCTTTTATTTATTCATTTATTTAATATGCATAGGTGGTTTCTGTCCTTGTTGCTTCTAGGCTGTGTTATTGCATCCAGATGGGGATACACCTTGATCTGGTCAGGGGCTGGAGTTATTGCATGTGCCTTGAGAAGGAAGGAACGCGCTTCCTGTGGTATTTGAATCCTTTCCAAACTGCGGCTGTTTTTCAGGCGTGTTGTGACTTTCGGCTCCAAAAACCTGAGGGCTACATTGTGCTGTGTTTTATTTTCCACACATCATCCGATGCTGGATAGCTAGGAATTCTGGATCTGCAGCCACATCCCAGATCTGTATTTGTGTTGGAGTAATAAGGACTCCTCCCCCCTTCCTATAGGCAGCAAATCAAAGCCAGCTGTGCAATTGTCGCCAGAATAGGCTTTGGAAGACGCATGGTCAGGCATTCGTTCTGCATGATTCAATCAACCAAACAGCCTCGAATTAGGAATAGAACGCAGAAGGTTGCATTTCATGTGCTTGATCTCATTCCTGTTTGTGGTTGAATCTGGACCTGTTTAGAAGCCACACACACCAGCGTGGCACAGAGAGGGCAGATGGGAAGCACAAAGACTCCTGGAACGAGCAGATAGTGTTCCTTGGCTGCAGCAATGGTTATGCCTTTTACAGCTGCTATTGAAGAAAGAAGCATGAGTACAACAAGGGAAATTTCTTGATCAATGTGTATACTTAATACTCTTAAGCTCATTTGCAAATGGCATACAAACAAAATTATCACAACCTTCATGTCTCTTACAGCTAACAAGGCTCATCCATTGTTTAAGCAAGCAGAATGGTGTTATGTAGGAGAAAGAAAATATTTCAGCATAGAGCCTATGTTGAAGAAAGTTAAATTCAGCAGTCATATAGGAAAGGTGCTTGCATTCTGCACACTAGGTCATAGGTTATTTATATTTAATATGTGACATCTGGCATTTTGAATAATTTCCTTGGCTAATTACCAGTGCCCAGTGAAATATGAAACTTCTGCCATTGGGGAATTAAAAGCAAAACAAAAACAAAAGTAGATTGCATAGCATTGGAAAATTTTGTAGCGAAATTAGGAGTTGTGCTAATTCAGGCATTAGAATATGTGGTAGCAAAAAATAGAGTAAAAGACAGTAATTTGACTGAACTTTGATAAATATTCAGTGAAAATCTATAGTTATCCTTTTAGGATTTCCTATGCCATGACTTAATTACAACACTCCTATCTAGATCCTGAGCTCAGTGTTTGATCAATGGACCATTTGTAATAACAAGATTACAAAGGTAAAAAAAAAAATTGCCTACAAGGTGTGTGTTGACAAAAACATACCCACATAAAAACTTAATGAGGTCACAGTCTCATTTAACCATTTTACAGTTTTCCCCAAGAAGTTTCATCGCTCTCCTAAACTTACTGCAGTCATATTAAATACACTTTAATACATTTCTCTTCAGTATACTTTTACATTAAACAATCATTGCTTTGCTTTATTGTTTGTTTAACATGCCATGTAAAGCAGACATTACTTCATAAAGTTTGCTGCTGCTTTATATTTCTATAGTTTTACAGAGCAGGTTGGAATCCTCCCATTTGGAGGTTACCTTCACACTTGTTAAAAATACTAGAGGGTCCAGAAATCTGGCACTGAACTGCATGGCTCTCCTCATGGACCTTATACTCATAGTATTCCGCTCTCAGATCATCAAGTGAAAGCAAAGTAAAATTATCAGCTGCATTATTACTGACACCAGTATATAAGGACACTCCAGGCACAAGTACTTGCTTCTGAAATGATTGCTTTTACAGATACCTTAGAATCTTATTACAAAGCCTAAAGTGGTTTCTGAGTGAAATCAGATGACAACCGAGATTTCTACCAGAACAAGAACAAACTCCTTTAATGCACAGTGATGTTTGCATAAGATAAATATTTGTGGAAACTCAAATGAGGTTTCATAAAAGCTCTTAGGCTTGTTAAAAAGACTAAGATGGCATTTTACTTACTTTTCCATACTTTAACTTTCATTTTTGGCTGTCCAGTAGCCAGCAGACAGTCCTCTTGTACAGTATTGGGATATAGAAAATACGGGCTCTGTTCCAAGCTGCCCCTTTCTTGCAGTCTAATTTCCAGACTTCAGAGGGGTACAAGTAACTTGCTATTTATATAGACTCAAAACATTGCCTTAGTGTCCCTCTATGGGGAGGGCAATACAACTTCTGTTCCTCTCTTCACTTAGATTGCAAATGCATCTGAGTAAGGACTCTCAGGTCTGGAATACTTCTTATACACTCCATTTGAACAGTCAAGCAGCCTGGCCAGATTATTTGGGCTGGTATTTCTCTTTGTACTGGACAAGGAGAAGCATCACACAACTGTTGTAGCAAAATGGAACCCGAATTCCTGAGCCTTTAGCCATTCTGTCCTAGGATCTATAAATACTATGGTCCTTCTGTGGAATGGTTCTGTTTTGTTCAAGTGTAATGCATGTGCAGTTTGAGGTGCAATGGTTTTTCTGTATTTCTTACATACATTTGATGTCCTTTGATGAGCTTAGGCATAACCACAATCTCATGAGCTTAAGTCATCCCTCCTTATATATTGTAAATTAATAAATGATACGTAGACTTTGCTTATCATTAATAAATTAATGTTTCTTCAACAGTATTTTAATTATCTTCATGGTAGAAAAGGAGTATTTCCCCTCATTACAGCTTTTCATTATAATTCAGAATAAGAAACTAGAATAAATGTAGTACTAAACTTTTCTTGATGTGCCTATTGCCAGGTTTCCACAGGAAGTCTAACGGGCTCACTCTTCAGTGAGCAGGACTGTCAGCCTTGTGCAAACCACTCTCATGTCCTTGACTCAGATCAGGCTAAGCCAACACAAAACAATAGCTTCCAATGGGGCGGAAAACTTCAAAGACTCCCTGGCAGTTTGGATCTTGGACTTCCACCTTTCCTCTGTGGAGGTGGATCTATTTTGCAGTCCTTAGATCACATATGCTCACACCAATTGCTTAGTCTGTGCCTAATGAGCTTTCTGACTCAACATCTTAATTTGGATACAAAAGGTTTCAGCTGAGAGGTAACATGTGGAACACGACTGCCATATCCCAGCTGTCGCAGGTGCTTATGTGTCTTTTTTGCTGTAATCCATCCCAGTCTAAAGTCAAACAGGCCAGCCAGGTGGTTTACGTTTATTTTTGCCTTTGCATTGGAATAGAGGTGGTGGTGGTTTTCATTAGCAGCTCTTGCCTCTCCATTTTTTAGTTGATTGAGTTTCCGCCTGGCTTGATGTCCAGATTGCAGCATGTAAGAGGGTTGATTCTTCTTTGACAGAGCAAGGGCTGGGAGCTTTAACTATTCGATTTGGTCACAGAATCAATCCTCATTACAGTCAGTCATTTGATATTATGCTGCTGGTCCTGATCCTTATCTTTCTACCCTAACCCCTTCCCAAGAATAAGTTTAGCTGCATCCTCTAGCTCCTTATATGTTGGCAGAGTGAATTGGGGTAAAGGTACTGTTATATATTAAAAATTTATGGAAAGTAGAAAAGACAAAACACAGAAAGGAATAACTGATTAAATATTATCTCAGTATTTTTCCTAGCTGGAGAACGAGCTATTCGATTAACAAAGTGATGTCAGTCAGCTCTGGAAGAATATTACTCAGTAAAGGTTCACCCATTTAAAATTAATTTAGTTTTGCTATATTTGCAGATCCCATATATCAATTCATTGGATATGTATATAAAGAATTGTTTGGCTGTTCATTTATATTGAACAAAACAACAGGGTTTCAATGAATGCTCACATAAAATGGATTTTTAACATGTATTCAAACTAGAAATCTTATTGCAAGGGTTCATGTCACTAAACCATGGAGCAAAACCAAATCATATGATCAGTCCATTTGCTTTCATTATCAAAAAGGCCACAGATGCCTGAATATGCACAAATCATCCGTCTACAAATACAAAATAAAATGTTTGACCTGCTGTTACTGCTTTGGAGACTAGGGTCTAGTGCTCCCTTATGTTAAGATGAAATAATACCAATAAAGTACAAATATTTTCCACTTAAGAAAACCAGTAAGAAAAAAGGCTAAACTTTTTAAATACAATATTATGCCATTATTCAACCAGTAAATAATTCTATGAGCCCCTTACCAAACTTAAATAGATTATCTTCCCATTAAAAACTGGAATTTGTCTAATTGTACAAACGATGACAATGACACTGATTCATGTTAAAATACAGAATACATCCATTCTAAAATGCGATACATACTTTAGAGTGATCAAAATCTTTTTTTTCTCATGTATTCATTGCATAATGTTCTTTTGAGGTATTATAATTGCTGGACTTTGACACACTGAAAATATGATTATCTGTACAAAATGTTATGTGCCTTTATCACTTAAAATGTTGGCTAGTTAGCATTTAAAGTGTTCAAGGCTGCACAGGCTCCTGGGAAAAACAATTAACTACTCAGTTTTATTTTTACTCAGTCTGACATTTTTATAAAGCATTTTTTGACACCAAGGTTCACAATCTGTTGATTAATCAGAAAGCAGACAACAATTGCAAAAATGTATCATTAGAAAATTGCTCTGTGTTCAGATTACTCTCTAATTTTGTCATTTACTTCTAGTTTCTGTGATTGTTAGGCAAAAATATCATAATAGTAGTTATATCCAGGTAGTAACATTTGGGAGGCAAAGAATGTAAGATAATGGAAACTGGTAACCTCCATGATGATGGGTAAAATACAGACAGGGAGGTGCTAGTAGTTTTATGGAAATGTTCACTTTAACTTAATAAACCCTTTTGCTGAACTAAATATACTCACAAACAAGAAGAGGTCTCTGGAATCTCCTACTTAGCTTTCCATTTGAATTAAAACATATACGTCTTCTCCGGTTTTGCACAATTGCAAAAGAAGAAACAATCAATCAGCCATGGAGTGGTTTCAGCTGGGCAGGGATTCAGCAGGACTGTATGTGCCCACAATCATTGTAAAGCATGACTTTTTTAGCATGTAGTAGCATTAAGCAGTCTTGATGGCTCAGCAAAAAAATGCTGAAGAGAACAACAGCTGCCCTTCTTGGTGCTCTACTGCAGCAGACTCTAATCCTCTGGGTTTATACAGTTGTTCAAGAAACATTAAAAGGAAAAGCTTTCTAAAGCACCAGAGGCACCAAATGGGACATTGCTTGCTCCAAGTTTTATCTATGTTAAGAAAAAAATGTATTTTATGCTTTAAAAATTTTTACAGTAGCACCTTCCAAAAACAGCCAATGTATTAAAGATCCATATCACAGAATGCAATTTCGTATTTGTTATCTCAAAGGGAGGGGTGTGTCTGCTACAGTATGACCATAAACTGAAAATGAATCTTTCCAGTCAAGACAGTACATGAAAGTTATTCATCTAAGCAGCTTCCAAAGTTGTAAACCCAGTTCAACTGTCTACCAGGCTCTGACTGTGCTTGGTACGAAACAATTGGTATGAATCAGTGAATCAGACAAAAGATCAAACTAAAAATAGTTTCAACATTGGTATTTATACATCTTTAGAGTATTAAAAACAGTCTTACTGGATTTCTTGGACTTTTTCTCCTTGGGAATCCCCTAACAAATTATATTGAGGCTGTAATAAAATTGATTGTAAGAGTTTAAAATTAAGCTTTAAAATTAGTGTAGAAAACATTTGTAAGCCAAGAAATGTCAGAGCAGAACTTGAAAGAAATCCAAACTTTTTAAGGCATAGAACTACACATAGGATATCCAAGCAATGTTAACTCTTTCCTATGGTAGTCCTTTAGTTGAAAAATAAATTTGATACACTTTTTAATATGATTTTAATCTAAGATTACAATCTCTTCTTACAGTAAATGATGTCAAAAGTTTGGTACTAATGTACAGCATTTCTGGTGCCAATAACTTTGTGAAATATCTAAAACTCTTCTGTTAATTTACTGTAACATCAACTCTCCATGTGAGGCTTCATGTTAGGAAATAGTAGCTATATGTGGTTTATATTGCTAAGGGAATCACAAATAAGAAATCCTAAAAGGAAAGGAATGGTTGCCAGTAAACTGTACAAGACCAAAGGTTAAGTAACTCTCAGAACACGAGGTTATGGGTTGAAGTAGTTAAAGGGAAAATGTCCCAGAAATACATTTCAGAAAATAAACTAATTAACCCATCATATCACCAGAATGACAGGTATTTAAACAAAAGGGAAAAGGCGGAAATTACTCCTTTTTTGGGAAACCTACTTCAATATTTATAACTTAACTGGCCCAAATATGACTCAAAATGAAAAATTAAATTAGAATTATGTGGAATTTAAATTCCTTTGTACTCAATATCCCTGCATTTCTCAGTAGTGGCTTGATTGCTCAAGAAAAACAGTATTCTGGAAGGGAAGTTTTTATTTTTTCTGCTTCCATTCAGGGTGTATTTCTCTAACACCTTAAGCCAACCTAATTTACAGTTGCCATCGCCTGGCCCTCCACCCTCCCCTTGGCTGCCTGGTGATTTGTGCTGATGCGAGCGCTGCGCACTGAGGCAGCTCAGGGACCTGAGCCAGTTAAAGACTCGTGCTCCAAAGAAAGCAACTTTTTGTCTCAGTTCCCTGAACTGCCTCATTATACGGTAGCATGAGTGGCACAAGGGAGGGACCTGAGCCAGCTCCGTTTCAGGCTGGTTTGATAGGAGGTCCTGGCGAAGCCCCGGGACCCTCAGCGTTCCAGCGCTCCGTGGTTAACCACCCTTCTGTGAGCCCCAGAGCTCACAGGCTGAAGAGGGACAGGATCTATAGTTAGCTTTAGGCAGGTAGTAAATTAAACATGAAACTTCACCAAATCTGGTACTTCCGACTCGGGAACAGTAACATCTTTCAGCAGAAATGGCCCAGCATGCCTTGTTATAAGGGGATCGCCAGAAGCAGCACGGTAAAGGTGCAGTAGGATCGCTGCTCCTGTCGGACACTGTGTGGAAAGGGGGATTTCCAAACGATTTCTCCCCTATGACCCCCTCGTTTGTTTGAGAACTGCCCTAACTCACTAAACCGGATGGAGATGTCTCACTCACTTTTGCTGTGTTAATTTTCTGCCTGGGGCAGAACAAGGTGGGAATGGAGCCATTTTCTTTTGGAAGCAGGCTTTTTCAGCTCAGCTCAGCCTGTAGCTGTTCCGTCTCAGGCTGGGATGACTGCTGGGTTCAGGGAAGGGGTGACCTCTTCCAGGCACCACCAACTCACTCAGTGACACTCTCTTCCAGTCACAGTTCAAATAAGCCACATTAGCCCACACAGCTTTAACAGCAAATCTTTAACCTGTGAAAATCAGGATGGAACCTGTATTTTGGTCATAACTTTATCACCTCAGTTTTCTTCACCAACAGCCCACCTGCCTATGCCCCAGAGCGAATTCTCTGAGGTATTTGATGGGTGTGTACCGGAGCTTTCTTATTATGCACCTATTTTGCAATGAGGCCACAAAAAACCACGTAAAAGACAGGGCTTTGCATATAACCCTTTCCTGTTCCTCTGTTGTTGTGTCTCCACATCTTCTCCATAAAATCAAAACAAAAAGAGCAATTTGTATCAACTGAACACATCCAGTTTCAAAAATAAGGTACTAATAAGGATAAACCTGTTGCTTCAACAGAAATTGTCAATTGCTTGCCTTGTGCCAAAGTGCAGAGAGTGGGGGGGGGGGGAGGCTTT
>VZRN01004878.1:275359-289179 GCA_013397935.1 Dasyornis broadbenti | reverse complement strand
GGGGGGGGGAAGTCTTTTAAACCATGGGATATCTGAAGGTTTGATCAAAGAACAATCTATGGAGAATGAATGCAAGGCAGCAAAGGCACAATCACAGGTTTCTGACCTACAAGACTTGCAGGAAAAGCCAGCCCAAGTCAGGTACAGTACAGAAATCACTGGAATTGGTTCAATTTGACTGAATGCCAGAGCACACTCTAATCCAGGGAACAGAGCCAGACTTGACCCCATTTGCAGGACCTTTGTTGCTGTTTTAAACATGTATCTTTACTGTTCCAGATAACAAACCAAAAATTATATTAACCTAACAATTAAAGAATAAGTAGGGAAAGAAGCAATGCTTTGATCTGTACCAATTACTTAGACTGCCATTAATGCCAACAGGGGTATATTAAGTACAGATTTCCTCTAACAACATTTTAATCGATTTGAATAAATAAATTAATTTAGGCTACATGATAAGTTATAACACCTAAGTCTCAAAACCTCCTCCCTCCTCCCTGTTGTTCTAAGTCATGGCCCTGATGCATATATTTTTTAGTCTCAGATATAAGGAAAGCTACAAAAGCTAAAAAATGCAGGAATAGTTTGGATAAATCAGCAACCTAGCCATTAAGGTAAATTGCAGTTATAGCAACAAGTATTAGGAAATAAATTTAATATCTGCAACTCTTTGTACTCCGAGGCTTATAAGAATATGGTGTTAGGCAATGCCAGTGTAATGGTTTGCTCCTTCTCTCTGTGCCCTGGAAGCCTCCCATCTGCTCAGCTGGCTCAGCAGAACCATTGTGAGACCACCCCGTGAGCCAGGCCAAGGGAACTGACCCAGCCCCGGGCTTCATTTGGGGGGAGAGGGAGAGGATTGTTCAGGTCGGGTGAGCTCCCCCCGGTCTGATCCACAGTGTGGCCCCACAAAGAGCTGTGTCAGCACAGCCACACGGGGACGGTGCAGTGGCTGCAGAGAGAACCCAGACCAAGGATATCTAAAGTTAGTACTGCTGCCAAGTGCTGTGTGTCATGAGACAAAACCACAGGAGCAGCCCTGGGCACTGGGCATGCCCACGGCGGGCAGCAGCCCGAGAGAAACACTCCAGCCCCGAGTCAGATCCACGAGCCCCACGAGCAGTGAAAAAACCCCTGTGAACGGGCATATGAATGAACAGATGGGATCTCAAGGATAAATGCTGTGAATACATTGCTGTACAGTGACTTTAGAGGAAAAGTTGTGATGAGGCTGATCAGCAGTGAAACTTGGAGAAAGTGAGTCTGAATAATGAGGCTTATTGCAAGTGATAAATACAGGGCTATTGAATTATTTGCTATAGAATTTTATCTCGTCAACCATTGTTTTAAAGACATTTTGTATTCAGTAAAGAGAGGGATAATCACTTTATAGGATCATTGTCAGAAAGAAGTATATTAAATAGCAAATCAGCAAATCAGGAAAAAAGACTAAAACTTACTTGAAATAAGAGAGGATCTTTAAAACACTTAGACAACAATTCCTCAATTTTTCCCCTCCCCACAATTCCTACCAGTAACTCTAAAAAGCAAACAATCTAGCCGCTAGGGATGATTGTTGTTCTAAGCCATGGCCCTGATGAATATATTTTTTAGTCTCAGATATAAGGAAAGCTACAAAAGGTTAAAAAATGTGGGTATAGTTTAGATAAACATCTAAGAGTTTGGAAATTCATCTGAATGCTTTCTGTCAGAAAAAAATGTGCTGTAAGTCTCGTGAGAAAAAGGCTTATTTGTGATGTTACTGGCACTTTTATTTCTGTTCTCAGCTGGAATATGATGAGAGTAGTCAACCTCGCACATGGTGTTTTGTCTTCAAGAGTTGTGGGGGAAAAGTTCAGTTCTAAAAATAGAAAATTACGGTGAGACTTTTATCCTATGTAAACTCACTTTGCCTCTTGTTACTAAAAGAGATAATGGGATGGTAATATAAAATTTTTGTTACTACTGAAAAATTGCATTCAGCTAAAGAAGAGACAATTGTTTTCATTTTACAAGATTAAATAAAAAGTCCCCATATATTCAACTTCTGAAAGACAACTTCTGTTCTGATTTTACGTGTGACTAAATCAAAAATGCCTCTCAGCTGACTTGAATTGTAACTCTGACACCCACCAAGTTCTTATGACAGTGCCTAGAAATGAAGCTTGACCATACAGAGCAGAAGGACAGGGGTCTTAGCAATGAATGGAGTAAATAGTCTACCATCGATAAATTACCTCCAGAAACTACATTTCACTTCCAAAACGCCTTAGAAATGTATCATTCTTTCATTTTAAGTCAGTGGGATGTAGCCTTTAATATTAGTCATGAAAATGAAACTTGAACTTTTAAATTACTTACACTTGTTGAAATTTTTCTACCAACAGTTTTATGTGACAAATACACATGGGTGCAGGGAAAGGCCATGGTGTACATGCAAATTTTGAGTGCTCTGCCTCACCAAGGGCAGCTGAAGAAACAGCACATCTCTTCCACAATGGCAATTCTCCCTTTGGACTAATCACGTATTGTTTTCCTGAAACAAATAGGTTTGGTTTATATTTCCTTGGACTAGCTCCACTGGGAAGCCTTTAATATTTCTAATGTCATGGACATCCACATCAACAAAACTATCTGATATCTACAGGACATGCTGCTTTTGCCAGCAGTTCTGTCTTAAACCATCCTTGTCTCCAGGCTCCTTGTTCCTTCCTTTTCTTTCTGTTGCCCCCAAAGAACTGTTTGGAGCGGGGGTGGAAGTGGTGTGGAGAATACAGGTTTTAACCTGCATAAACTCTCTCATCCATCTAAAAACTAAACTTGCACAATGAGGACCAAGGAGATATCTACTTTAAAAGGGTCACACACAGCCCTCCATGGGGGTCTCTCCTCTCTCCCACCCTGGATAAGGTTGCAATTTCACACAGTTTTTGTATGAACAGGCTTGTTGTTACTGACTCTTGCAGTTTATTGGAAAACTAAAAATTCAAATATGCAGACTATTTTATAACCCCACATGAATGTACAAACTTCCAAGATCCAGTATGTTTGCGTGTCCCCAAACCAGACACACAATATAGGTATTTGTATGTAAAAATTCATAGACAGAATTTTAAAGGCTCTATAACACACAAAAAAGAGCTGTTAAGCAGCTGCTCATTCCCCACTTTTATGAATACAGGGCTGAGTATTACTCAGTATAATAGAGTACTTGTTTTGCCATGAGGTAGGAGGTAATCCCTAACACTTAGTCTGTTTACAGGTCATATCTGCCTCCCAAGTGGTACTTCCAGGGCCTGGTAAATTTTCTGAAGGGCAGTGGGACTAGACTAAGTACCTTTCACATACTGACTAGGGTATATACTCCCTATTTAGAACCTCTGTAAAGAGATTCCATAGAATATGCTTTTGTTTTAAGGAACAGAGGCACATTTTTGTTTTGCTCCTCCCCTCACAAGTCTTTTCCTTCAGAAATGACTCTTGGTAATCCTTCATGCTTGTGGTTTTTTAATCTACAGACAAAAATCTGGAGCCAGAAGTCAGAAGAAAACTCAAATGCATAAATCCTTTTAAAAGAGCTTCTATCTTATCTAGGCTTATATAGATGTGGTAGGAACGTGGAGACTGGAGCCAACTGTATTATTTTTGCCAATCTGCCTTAAAGTGGGAATAATGTCCCAAAAGTTTATATGCTTTCCCAGATATATGTTATATGGTTCACAGATAACTGTCTAGTTTGTCTGTCACCTGTCTCACCAGTAGCTGTGAGAAATATCTGGACCCCTCAGGAAGACATATTGTTCAAGATGTCATCACCTTGTTCATTTAGAAAATGATAATTTCTCAGGAGCAGCATCAAAGAGCCGTGAAAAAAAGTTAGTGTGAATCCTGGAACAACTTTTCTCGCAATTCTTTCCCCTGCACATTTCCCTTCCCCTTGCTTTCTTCCATCCCTTATGCTCTTTGGGACCAGTTCAGTACAGGGGATCACTCTGCAAACTTTGGCTTCATTCCCAGCCAAGTAAAGCAAAAGATCAGACTCATCTGCCTGTCTAGAGCAATCAGAACTTCAAGTTTATCATCCAGAAGTCATACAGACTATAAGCTAAGCATTTATTTGGCCTCTGTAGCACAAGGGACTTTGAGAATGGAGTCTCTGTCTTCCTTGCTTTGATCTGAGAAGGAGCATTACTGAACTTGAGGACGTGGTCAGACTTGTGCAGCTGGTCTATATTAAGAGATGAACTCCTTCACACTGCCTGCAGTTGCCAGTCCTCTCAGACCTGCCACTCTGACTACACATGGAGCCACTCCCTAACCTGGTTCTGTCAAAATAACCAGCTTTTTGTGGCAAATTATCAGAGAACCATAGGAAAGGAATGAAAGAAAAATACTGCTTTTTGTTGGCTCCTGTTAGTCCAGGGGCTGGACAAGGTGCTTACAGACAGTTGGTTGCCATGGCTATTAATACCCTGATAGAAAGTGAATGAATACCATGATTTAGAAGAAAAGAGTGAAATCTCACTAGGAAACCCTAGGAATATCATAGGAGTAGGCAACTGTACAGCAGTTTCTTTAAAGAGAGGAACTGATGGCCATTTGGAAAAAAGTATTTTTATTTTAATGATCTGCAAAGTTTAGCCTCTGGCAGTCCTATTTCAAAAATAATCTCTTACAATTAAAACCAGTTAACTCAAAAACTGCTGCAAGATGAAATGTATTTGTTCTCTTGTCCACACTTTAAGTTGGCACAACTTTTCTTTGCCGCAGACGAATTCCCCTCTAAATACTAAATGCTGTTATCTTACATACACAGAGAAGAGGCACAGCATCTGTTACCCAGTCAAGAAAGTCTGAGTGCCTTACTGCCAGGAAAGACAACTCACTTTGTACAAGAATGCTATTTGTCTGTTAGACATACAAGAATCCACTTAGCTTCCATTTCAGCTCATTTGTAGCTGCCAATATATATCCTTTAAACACTTCCAGCTGCCACTTCTGTGTTGAAAATGTATCTGTTTTCATCTTTCATTTAGGACTGAGACATTGTCCAAAGGATCTGGTAATGTGAACTGTGGGGCCCTTGGGTAGCCCAGGAGCCAGATAACCTAGTTCAAAGGCATCCTAGATGGGAATAAAAGAGGTTCCTGGGTGGTTCTTCTGGCAGCAGTGGCCCTTGGTTAACAAAAAATTCTACCTAATAAAACCACTTTCTTCTGCAGGCTTGTTTTTACCCTATATCAGTTCCCCAGTCAAGCTGGCCAGCGAGTTGTACACACAGTTGCACTTGCAGAACTCAGAGTGTGATGAAGGGGCAGGAGGAGATTTCCACTGTACTGTGACTTCACAAATCACACTTGTAAAACTGACTTGACCACAGTGCATCTAAATTGTAGAGAACTTCAGCGGACACAGACACTAATTCAAACCTCTTCCATAGCACTAATTCCCCAGACAAACATTTACAAGTAGGCTGTGGATTGAATAACTATTTAAAAATGTTTGTTTTCAGGAAACAATAGTGGGAGGATAGAGGTAGAACAAGATACTTAATTTCAGATTCTACACTTGAGTGAATTGTTTATCAGCTGCCATGATCCCTATTGAGAACTACCAAGAAGCAATAAAATGTCTAGGGCTTAAAAGACGCAGTCTTCCCTGAAATCATAATCTAGGCTGATAAATGGACATTTCCATCACAAACTCGTATTGCTGCCATATACATCACAATTGATAGGGAGTCCACCTGAATTACAACCATTGTAGCCATTCAATAATGCAGATACTGTCCCAACAATTGCCCACTGTGTCTGAGAGTATATGGACACTACAGGCATTTTTAGAGCTACAGCTCATGAAAGCACAGCCAGCCTGGCTGTAAAGCAGCTGTTAGCAGAACCCTTGCAGCACAGATTTCATTGCAGGGGTGCATGATGTTCTACAAAAATGAATAAATACTTGAGAAGTTCAGCCAGCTCCCAGATCTGTTTCAGTCTGGCTTTTCTGCCAGTAGCCAGTCATTTTAACTGGTATTTTAACAATACAACTTCAATTACATGGAAATAACATTTGTCTTAACTGCTCCCAGAAATCACAGAACTTACAAAGCAAACTGTCTCCCAATGTACCATATCCTTTTCAGGAGGGCTCTTTTGCTCTCATCATTTCTAGGGATAATTTAATGCAAAAAAGTTACATTTGACTAAAAGTCTCATTTGACTAATATGAACGCTGCCCGTAAACAAGATCCACAAATGCAAAGGTTAGGCTGCCAGGAGGTATTTTTCTGGGCCTGAAGCTAATCAGGCTTTGGCTGTACTGACCTTTCCTAGGTGACTAATACTAGCTTCAGCAGTCCCCATTTTCTCTCCTTAGACACTCTCCATTCCCAGGTACTCTTTCTCACTGAGGTGCTATCCTTGCTGTTGTGCCACCACCTAAGACTTCTGTGGTCGCAGAGCGAATCAAATTAGGGAATTGATTCAGCTGAAAAATAAAAGCAACCACAAGCAAGTGTCTGTGTTGGCAAAAGGGAAGAGGCAATAAGCAGAAAAGGTTGCAACAAGAAGCAGAAGGCAAGGACTTTATGCCCTGGTTTGAGCCACAGTTTATCATGTGAGCCTTGATAACATAGTGGGTCTATTCTAACAGAAGATCTGGAAATGTAAAGGGATGAAATTACTGGTGAGTGTGAAAAGGTCAATGAAAGAGCTCAGAACAGATGTCAAGTTAGACTTTCTAGTCCCTTGCCTGAGTTATATTTCCACTTCCCCTTTCAAGAAATTAAGTGTTTAACATGTATGAATTCAATACTACATTAGTTTATTTAGTAGCATTGAGTGTCTGTGAGAAATGTGTGTTGTTTCAAGAACAACTTGTCCAAGAATATGCTGGCAACATAGTTCAAACACAGTGTGATTCCAATGCTCTTATGAGACTCAAGGACAGGTAGCAACTTCCTTAATTGATGGTCATTCAATACCTTTTTTTGGCATTCTTCAGTTCACCTCCCATTTCAGTTAAATATAATACATTTCACAAAAAACCTCATGCAGTCCCCATGAAATAGTGAATATCAGTTCCCTTTTCTTAAGCACACAATTAAAAAATTTCAAACAGAAAAGAGCTTGGGGCAAAATTCCTTGGCTAAATAGCTTTTAAGTTTGTGAGAACTTAGATCCAAAGTATGTTACTTTAATCCATCTAATTCAACCAGCATTTCATCCTTTATAAGTAATTTAGTCTAAAGCTTTATACTCAACTAGCCAAAACTTGAAACAATGCTGATCTCCATTTTAAACAATCTCCTGTCAACAATCACATATAAGAAAGTACATCAATACTTCCCATGTATGTAGTGGGCAGATCTCAATAAAGGACATCATCCAGGATCTTGGATTCATACCTAAATCACCAATAAAAGCACTCATGGAGATGGCAAATCATTTTACCCTGACATTAAGATTGCTTCGTGTAACCCCAGTTCCAGATCCTGACTATTTTAACTTTCTGCTCACCATTTCATCCACAACACATTCTTTAAGCTGCTTTGTATAATGTTTTTCTTTCTCCTTTGTCTTGATGACACCATGAGTCCATTCTGAGTCTCTCAGCTTCCTCCTCCTTTAGCACATCCATCCTTGTCTTGTCACAGAGAGCACAAAAAGTGCAAAAATATGTACTCCAGCTTCTCCTCTACTCTTGTGAAATTTGGGTCAGTCAGCTTTGTGCTCCTCCCTACCTTTCACCCTTTGTATAGTTATATCCTGTCTGCTCTGCCGTTCAGCTTTGTTCTCTTAGATAATAAATTCTTCACAGCAGATGCTCCACACACTCTTAACACTAGGCCTATACTGGATTTTGTTATCATATAGAGAATAAAACTATATTCCACACAGACCTGAACTTTGTCTCATCTCAACCAAAAAAACTCAAATCCTGTGCATAATTGCTAATGTTTTTGATTTGAAAAGTAATGTCAGAGTCTATTTTTAGACACTGTGTTAAGTTTCACTCACTTTTGATAATCTGCATTTTCCTTTTGTGGAGTTATGTTTTGTTTATGGCTTAGAAATTGTGCATGAGATCTCACATGATGACCTTTAAAATAAACCAAGTTTAACATCTTGATATCCACAGTGGCGTGGGAGTCTAAAGATGTGGTTGCAGATACCTGTTTCTCGTTAGAAGGAAACTAATGACAGATCATGCCACTTCCTCACTTATCAAGGAAGATCCTCTTGATGTGAGTTTTGTGTTAAACTACAGCAGTTCACCATGCACTGGGGGTATATTGCTGTTATAGAGGTAGAAGTTGTTGACAGATGTAAATACTGTATACTGTTCATTAATTGGTTAATCCATTCAAATGAACAGAATAAATTTAATATCTATGCAAAGCTTATGAACTTGTCTGCAAAACATTGAGCAGTCAATAAATGGAAAGTATACTGGATAGAAATATTCCAGACATTTCCCAGTTCCATCTCTTCAATCACAGGGAAGCATAACAGAAAAGCGCATCTGTTGGTCTGTGTCTCCTGATGGCACTAATTTCTCTGCTAATTTGCACAGAAGAGTGAAAACTATTACATTTTTTTAGGAGATAGCTACATTACAGACAGTAACTGTACAAACTCCACAGATGCCCTTACCACTGACCCTGAGTCCTGATCTGGAGATACTGTACTTGAAAGGACTAAAAAGTATTTTAATTGCCCTTTTCATATTCTGCCTCTGACGTTTGTGCTGAGGTTGTCAACAGGATGTTTCGTATGCACATGCTCTTGAGGATCCCAGCTGCAGTGTGAGTAAATAATGTAAGGAAAACCAACAATGGCACCAGCTGAACGCTGTAAACTGTGCCCTACAAACCTCAAGGAAGTGTAATGATCTCTACTACAGAAAAAATCTTTGCAGACTAAAGACTGTAAGACAACTGGCTCACTTTTTTTGTCACCCCAACTAAAAATCTGCTTGAATGGAAGTCAATACCTGCACAGTACCATTCAGGTGTAACAGCTGAATCCCAAATTCATTTTAGTTCACCCATAGATGCAAAAAAGGCTTGCAATGGAAATCCAGGGATTAACAAGGTGACTATTTATGTTCAGATAAAGAGACTGGTCAGCTTGACATGCCTACTCTAAATACTGAAGTGGAAGAAAAGAAAGGTGTTTACAAAAGCTAACTTTAGCTTAGTGAGGCTGAGAAAACAACTGAGCAGGAACTATTGTGAATTACCATTTGAAAACCCTCTTTCCAACCCACACAGACCTGAGTGAAGAGTAGCATCAATATGCTAAGATTAGCTTTTGCCACTGTCCCACAATCGGTTAAAAAGTTGCAGACAGCTTCTTCTATAAGGGCTGAGTTGCATTTAGAGAAAATCAATATAAGTCACAGTCCTAGAGCAGCCAATAAAAATTCCTAATGCAAGAAGGAATACAATTAGCTGCTTTCTGTAAGTCTGCGCTGTCAGTACAGTTACAGTGTGCACGGGGGGTTCTAAAGCACAGGGGAAGTGAGAGGAGGGAGCTGTGTGGGTGAAATGTTCTCTCCAACCAGGTGATCAGTGAATTCACAGGCTGGGCTGAGAGGAAAACAGTACACAATGGCAGTCAGGCAGTGATAGGTGAAGATGCAAGATGTTTTCTAACAGGATGAGGTTAGCTCTTCCTTTCATGAAAATATATCAACCTTTTCTGTAAAATCTCCTCTTCATCTAAATTGATTTTTTTTTTCAATTAAGAAGTATGAAGAAAATAACAAAGTGTGGGTGGATCAAATCTGTTTGTCCTCAGTGTGTTTCTCTACAAAGTTGAAAGGAAACTCTTTCCTCCATTCTACTATGAGCTGTGTTTGCTTCTGTGGCATAAGGCATCACTTTAAATAAATGTGCTGCATTACACATTTTGTCTCTAACAAAGAATGGAGAATCCTACAACAGACTCACAAGAGTTTAAATACTGAATACGATCACAAGGAAAATAGGTAAATACTGAATCTATGGGTAAATGCTGTACCAGTACTACTGTACAGAAAGACAGTAGTGACTAATTTTTTTTTTTTTTTTTCTCTCTCTCTCTAACCCTTCACCCAGCATTGCTGCCATTATGGGATATGTACACTCTCAGGTCACGCTGCACAGTCATGCATGTTACCCATACCAGTGAGCAAACTACCACTAATTTTACAGTCTACATTGCAACACTTGGCATGCTGATAAAAGTTAATGGGAGAGAAGGTAATTTATTAAATAGCTATTAATTCAGCATTCATAATGCAGTATTTCTATAGCCTACAGGCTATAAACTTTCTAAGAACTACAACTGTTTTCCATGTTCAGGCACAGCAAAATATGAAAGCTGCTATTAGCTGTAATAAGAGAATGTCACAGGGCAGCATGACAGTAAACTATAATTACCATGCCACTGATGTGACAGGTAGGCATCATGGTCTAACTGTACAGTGATTTACCGCCTGAATCCTGCAGTCTCAATATTGCACCTCTCTACAATCATATCATTCTCATGCCCTTGTGAACACCCCATCCTCCATTCCCTTCCACCTACAGATCTGAACACAGTGTTCAATTAACGTCAAGAAAAAAAACCCCTTACAAACACCCCTTTTGTACGCCATACAGGGAAAACAAACACGCACTTCTGCTTAAGTGAAACTGCCCCATAATGTTTTTAACACTCTTCAGATCTCATGGGTTGTGTGGCTCCTATAGGTACCTCTACCCACATGTTTACGTGTGTTCTGTCTGGTGTCGAGGATTTGGCTCTATTTCAGCACAAAAGAAAACAATGGTTTCAGCTTTCAAACTTTTTGTTGCCTGGGATTTAGTACGAGTATGTAACTGGAACAGATACACAGATGGCCAGAAAGTTTGCTTTAAATTTTATCTCAACTCAGGGAGCTAATGAAACAGTAAACTACCAAAAAAAAGCACTTTTCTTCCTGAAAAACTTAAAGAAAACTGCAGTAGTCAATTTCTTAAGTAAATAAGCATACACTGAATCAAACCAGGTAAGTCGCTGAGAAGTGGCTTCCCAATAATGTTCAATTAGAGCCTGATTTTTTTTTAACTCAAAAAGACAACCTTTTCCAACATTTGAGATAGAAAAAGTAAAAACGTACTAACTTTAGTTAAATATCTTTATAACACTCACTTTTCTTTGACCACAATGAGGGAAACCACTTTAACAGCTTCTGTTTAAGAAGTTGAACACAAAGGGCCATGACCAGCTGCTGACAATCCATGCTAACACCTGTGCACAAGCAGTGGCAAGCGCATAGGCACACACAGCTGCCTAACACTGCATAGAGAAGTTGGCAAATCAACAAAAAACTGGATTAGAAAAGGAAAAGGAAAAACTGTTTATACAGATTTAAACTAGCTAAAAAGTAGGTTGAAGATCTGTATTCAAATCCACTTCTGCCAGCTCTATGCAACAGAATACTAATAAAAAAGTCCATGTTCACAACTATACATGGATTATATCCATTTCTGTCCCAATCACCAAACAATAATTTTTAAAGGCAGTTGAACAGGAATTTTTCATGTCAAACACAACGACATACTGAAGCATCAACAAATGTATGGAGTTTATCAAAGGAAATTAAGTTGAAATGAGTAAAGTATCAGATTTGTACTACAGTGCTCTGTAAACCTCTCACAAGAGGATATGTCTCAGACAATAATTTTCTAAAAACAGAAAACAGAGACTGTCCCACCATGCCAGGGCAAGGGAAAAGTATTTATTTGTTTAAATAATAGATATTTAACAGCTGATTCAAATTAGCTCCTGCAACACAATTTCATTTGGGAGCTAAGTGAACATCACAAGTGAGGTATACTTTTAAGTCTCCTCTCACAAAGCCCACTGAGATTAAAGCTCCTTGGAATATGGGTGGCTGAACCAGACTCCCCCTGGAGCTCAGCAGTTCTCCTTAACTGACCCAGGCAACTGTTTTTAAACAATACACGATGCACTCCCTCCTCACCAAAGGCTTGCTTTTCATGTTTGGCTTTTAATGTTTTTCATCAGCTTTGTCATCAGCACCTCTGACTCAAAGCCTCAAACATTGGCCTCCTTCACTGTGGTACAGATGGAACTTAAGCCTCACAGGCCATCTCATCACTTCTTGCGTCTGACTCCAAATATAAGCAGGCTCCTGTTTAATAATGCAACAGCTCTCATTATGGTGAGCTCCTAGGTTTGATTAAAGAATAGCAGTAAAATGCTTTTGTGAATGAACACTGATTTCCAGCTAACACCTGTCTGGGACCTCTCACAATCTTGCCAGTTGACGTTGTCAGAAAAGCACATTCTTCTGCGTGTCACAATGGGTAAGTGAAAACCAAAGCAAAACAAAAACCATCCCACCTCCCCCTCCTTCCCCAGCAACCCAAGGCATGCTTATTCTTTGAACTGGAGAGCAGCTGAGCTGACATGTGGCTCACTTGCCAGTTTCTGAAATTGCAGTGCTGGGGAACTCTAGGATTTTGATATTCAAACTCTGTATTTGTACCGCCAACATTTAACCTCACATTCCAGGGCGGGGTTGGGCTCAGAGCCCGGGACATTCCAAAAAGCATTCCAGCCAGCAAGGCCCTGGAGGTAGACCCACAGTGAGTGCATCCACTCTAAAGGCTGGTAAAAATATCCCTGCATTCTCATTCACATTTCTAGTATGCAGAATACAGGGAGGACAAGTTACAGATCTCCCCATACCCATGGACCATACTCTGGCAGGTATCATTACAGATACTCTCTGCAGCATCACTATCAAGTAAAAAAATACAAGTGCTCTTTTAGTTGGTTAACTGTACCCCTGGGACAAAAAGCCCTCCAGTTGTTACACAGAGTTCCATAGGATTAATAGTGAAGCATTTTCACTAAGCAAATACTTAAAATAGAGCACAGCTTTCATCAGTATGGACCAAGTATCATATTCATACCATATTAAAATTAAAAAAAGAAAAACTTCTGAAAAGTGAGGCTAAATACCCTCCAACCCAACTGTGGTCTCAATTGCCACCCTACGCAAGAATGCAGAAGTGCAATGGCTGGATTGTTAAACACTGCAGAAATTAGCATATTTTTCTGAAAACTATAAAAAATCTGCCACCTTCTGTTTCTGGAAGGTACAGCAGGGAAGAGAAGCACACGAGAGACTCATACACAGTAACCAGTGTAGTTTGCTCTTTAAAAGCAATGCAAATACAATGATTTCCAGGAGGAAAGCACTGGTCACTGAAGTAATTACTTTAACACGAGTGCTGAGAAGGGAACATACATGATAAAATACACTCATCCTATCTGTAGAACTTGTTGGGATGAATTGTATTAGAGAAGGAGGGTAAGTTGTCACACATTAGTTGTAACAAAGTTACGAGCAATTAAAGTATGTAACAGAAAGGCATTCAATCACAACATTTGGACATTCACATACATATATACACAACTGCAACTTTTCTTTAGCTCTTTCTGAAACTGATCTCAGAAAGGTGTCAAATGTTACACTTTCTAGCCATTTCCCAGTATTACAGCCTTCTATATTTAGCATTAAAAGCTCATTCCAACAGAGTGACTCCTCACTCTCATTTTCATGGCTCTGTTTGGCCTATCCACAACTACAGCACAGACAACCCCATTAATGTGTACAACCCATGCAGAGAGCTAAGAGGGGTAACTGTAACATTGGCAACAATGTAATAATTCCAGGAAGGATTTGAAAACATGCACTTATTAGAAAAGAGAAAACCTCACCCCCCCCCCAACTTTTAACACCCTTTTATTTTC